>BMAT01005944.1:7038-17059 GCA_019649035.1 Elysia marginata | reverse complement strand
GAGTGTGTTTGTTTCCTCACATACAGTGCGTGTGTTTGTTTCCTCACATACAATGAGTGTGCTTGTTTCTTCACATACAATGCGTGTGTTTGTTTCTTCACATACAATGAGTGTGTTTGTTTCCTCACATACAATGACTGTGTTTGTTTCCTCAGATCATCTACACGTTCGGCTCGTTCACGGCTTCCCAGGTGTTCAGAGGCAGCCCAGCCAACGCCCAGTCTATCGGGGTCGGACGCAACTGGAACAACCAGAGCCCGTGCAGCGACGAGGCGTTCCCTGACAGCAACTCTGGCCTGCTCGTCTTCGGCAACGGCAACAGCGGCAACTACTTCACCGTCAACACCTGCCAGCGAATCTTCTCCTGGGACTGCATCCCGCAGAGCGTCAAGGATTCTCTCCCCTTGGATTGCAGCAACTAAGCCAGTTCTTGTTTCAAATCTAGTCGTTTCGATTTTCTTACGTTTTGAAAGGTTTTAGGTTTAGCTACGTTATAAGTCATTTTTATACGATATGAAAAAAAGGGAAAAAAAGTACTTTTCTCGTCTATGTCTTTAGATTTATACCAAGCTCTTTTGACTGCTACGAGATAACAATGATCATCTGAAAGAAAATATAAATAGCTGTTCGTACAAAAAAGCAAAGAAAAAAAAGCAACAACAAACAAAAAAAAAAGACAAAAAACAAATAAATAACAGTGTGCAGGATACAATGTGTTTGTCATGAAACACTTGTTTTACTTTTGTCATGTTGCTTTAATGAAAATGAGATTCAGAACTTGTAATTAGGAGTTTTTGGGTTTTGTAAGAGAATAGGGAATGTTTTGATTTAAAATAATTTAGATTTAAAAAAAAGTATATCGATGTATTTCTTAGATTCCAGTTTGAGTGTGGAGGGTTAGGAGGCATACTTTTGTATTAATAAAAACAGAAGATAAAAAAACTCAATGTCTTGGCTCTATCCTTAGTTTAACAGTTTGAATGTTATTTTTTATGGCTATTCCCCTCTTGTGTTGCTCAACAGATGAAACTTATGTGCCACAAGGCCTTTTTGTTTCGTCTTTCTGTCCTAGAAGTAGGAAATTCACGTGGGTTTTTTTTTCTGCTTTTTAACATTAAATTTATCATAAAATAAAAGTTCTGGATAGAGGTAAGCGGGCATGGAGTCCATGTAGATTTTGTAGATTCCAGTTTTCAGCGAGCTGACAATCGGAAGTCCGCTGTCGCAATGAAGTTGAATTATCAAGAGAAGCTCTTTTAATTTCTGAACTCAATTTGAAGGCTGTGTCAGTTTTGTTCATTAAAAAAAACCGCAGGTGCCGTCTTTAAGAAAACGCGTCACTCAATTGACAGAGTTTTCTGGTGATGCTCAGAATCTTCTTCACAAATCCCAGTTTGTTGGAGTTCCTCCTCGTACTATAATAAATTCAAACAATTTCTCGAGCTTCCGTTTAACAGGTTTGGAAAAGGACAAAAATGCTTTTTTAAGTAAACACATACACTTAGGATTTCATGCCATTAGTGTTTTTGAGCAACAAGCGACGTCGCTTTCAATGAGTTTCAAAGAGATGAGATGATTTGTCCAGGTCACATGATTGGCTGGCTGTTCATAGCGTGCAGCGTTGGTTAATTTCCACCTCCACCTAGATCTAGATGGAAACGGTGTGCGTGTTGTGCTGGTCCTGACACTGGAGGTGTCAACAATGTATGTTCACCTAGCTCTGAGCTGCTTCTGACACTGGAGGTGTCAGTAATGTATGTTCAACTAGCTCTGAGCTGCTTCTGACACTGGAGGTGTCAACAATGTATGTTCACCTAGCTCTGAGCTGCTTCTGACACTGGAGGTGTTATTAATTCAATGTATGGTCAACTAGCTCTGAGCTGACATAGATTTGAACTCTTGTATTCAAAAAAGATTATTCAGCGTTGTTTATAGTGTTGTTCTCTGAGGCCACATTCTTGTAGCACAAAGCTGGATGTGAATGTGAGAATATAATTATAGCATTAACTGCCGTTGATGTTTTACTGACGGTGAGGAAAGATTTATCCTTCAAAAGGGTTTACCTGCGTCGATGTAATAACTTCCATACAAATATAAAAAGTTCATTTTATTCATCTACAAAAAGGCAGAAAACGAAATCGACAACGCAGAAGTGCCCCTTAGCCCGCTTTTATTATACTAAGTCCGCTAGCTCTAGAATTGCTCTAGAATTATATAGCTCATAAAATAGGAATGCCTTGTATGATCTATTCTTACCCTATGGTCTTTACCGATCGTATGACCAATATAATTTTAAAAGCTTGTGTATTGGATGGGATGAACCAAATCTAGAGAGGGCGATCGGAGGCGTGTTAGGTTAGCTTGCATCGCGCGAAATTGATTTTCCTAATTCTGTAGTGTTACTTCTCAGGAAGTAAGTCAGTTGTAAGTTTATGTAAAGCACTTTTTTTTTAATTACCTGAATAAACTAATACAACATCCTTTCGCAAATTCTTAGTACTCACTGATAAACTATACACATATGGAAATCAATTGCTTTCTTTAATAGTAACAATTTTCAACCTTACTTTGGTCTTTTTCTGTTCCGCATTATTTTAATCGATCTTTTCTGTGGAGTAGAGCTGGGTTGCGTCCGCAAGAATGATTCTTACTCGTTGATCTCAACGAGCTGGTATAGAGACCGATTCACTAGTGGCGGACAGTCACATATCCGCCGAGCGAGTCAAGGATTCATGAGCAGCCAATCAGAGGCTGGTATACGGCTCAGTCGACTTTGCGGCCAATCAGTGGCATGCTCGCTCGTATAACTTTAGGAAAGAGAGGCGAATTGCTGGCACCGCAGACAACAGTCACCGGTTAGCGCAGTTGGGTTATACTAGCCGCTAGACGCGAGAGGCAGGCTATACTAACCTATGGGGCCAGTGGGGATTTCCAAACACACAATTAGAGCATTATTATCATAAATAATAAATAATATGGATTATGTGTATAAATTGTCGAAATGCCATTGAATGTTAACATGATGATAATCGGTGCCTTGTTCATGTCTCGTATCACACTCTAGACTCTGTGTTTGATTTCTTGTGTATATATTTAATTATTCTTCCATTTTCTGTACCATAACCAACATTGCAAAGCTTATAAAAATAGCTAGACTGATAAGGAATTGTATTTTAAGTTATTAGAAAATAAATAGTAATGGGCGGGGAGGTATAAAAAAACAACAGAAATGATTGTCTAAACGAATCAGCGGGCCGTCGCATTCAAACTTTAAGAAGCGAGGCAGCGATGACAGCAAGGCCCACCGAGCCATGAGAACCAGTTATTCCCACGGAGTCGCATTGAGCTATGAGGCCGAGCGAGGCCCATAGAGAGCGAGCGAGCAAGAGCTCGCAATTCCGTAGCTGCCGCGAGTGCGGACGGAATGATTCCCAGATTTGGCGAGCAGACCCCAGCTGTACTCTGGAGGGCAAGAGACTTCTATGATATAGAATGCAGATCAGTGTTGAAATACTCCTATCCTCTGTGCATTGACTTTGCAAGACACAAATGATACAGATCTGGACCTAGTTGTAGTTTATGGCTCTTGCACCCTGACCCTAGCGTCGCAGAGAGGCGAGAGACCACAAGGTCACAAGGCTTAGGCTGCTGTGATGAGGTTGCAGGCAATGTTAAAGGGGGGGGGGAGGGAGGAACTATCGTCTGAGAAGCTGTGGTTCTTTCTATGTTTCTCTGAACCTTCTCTAGCTTCCGTCTGTTTTTCATTTGTTCCACCAAAAATCAAAGTCAGGAAATTTCACGTATCATGCCAACATTCCAGGTATCGTCCCTGCAGTGAAAACTTGAACAGTATTCAAATGGCGATGTAAGCGTGTCGTGCACTAGTTCGAACCTACCACTTTCTCTAAAAAAATTCACATACATTTCCCGCGGCACGTCAACACATTCCATGGCAACTTCAAGTTTTATTTCAGAGCATGACACAGCGGCAGCCTGTTAGGCGCGCAAAAACAACTTTCAAGCTCTGTGATTAGCCGGGTACTCACTTTTTAAGTTAATGGACTGAGAAAATGATGGATGAATTGCTTTCGTAAGGCAAGTACAAGCTGAGTCGTGCTTGAAATACCCCCCCCTCCCCCCATACACCAACACTAGCAAACTCCAACCGAGCTTTAAAGAACTTTTTGTGAACCTCTGACCGCTTTACATACCTTTATGATTATCAGAGGTTTAGTGGGATTTGACGCCTCTAAGTTTATTTCTTTCTCTCTTTTATAACGATAACACACGAGCGTGGGTGTTTAATTTAACACGACTAAAGCTATCCAATATAGATTATTAGTTATATATTTTCATCTGTATCTTTTTAAAATGATGTGCTTGTGACTTTCACGCTAGTTCTGTGTTTTTCGAGTACGGGAGTGAGAAAACCGGCGATTGAGGAATCTTAGCACGGAACTTGGACTACAAAACTTGCACCTAGGCTCGTCTTTTACAGTTGGCTCAGATTGTCAGCAAGTTAAACTACAAAACTTGCACCTAGGCTCGTCTTGTACAGTTGGCCCAGATTGTCAGCAAGTTAACCTTGAGCGCAGTCTTTAGTCAAAGATCCTTGTCTAGTGAGTTGTGAAAACAATATTATTTTTTATTATTGGACTCAGCTTTTATATAAAATTGTTTACTGATTGTACGCCATCATGAAAGTTAACTATCTGTTGCTTTGCCTTGCTCTACTCAAATGTTTTTACGCAAGGATGACAAATTTTAAACTGGGAAAGCCTATTTCTCCCGAAAAGTTGCTGTTAGTGAGAAATTTAACAGCCAATTTCTCAGGTAATGCTGATCTGAAGCACAATGGTGTGTTAGATATCTCTGGACTCATTTCAGTAGGACTAAAATCATCACAGTCCGAAACCACTGTCTTGACAACATTCTCTATGTATGACAGCACAGAACCGTTTACAGTCTTTCCAGATGACACAGCTTGTTTAGAAGAGGCGACGAATTTTGTTTACCAGAACAATCTGTGCGGTGCTCTGGATCCGGAAAGTTACCTTGTTTTAGCTAAAGCCAAATACACCTGTGAACATCGTTGCGCCAGGAAGCCGGTCTATGGTAGACTTCAGTCAGAGTGTGGTTGTGACGGAACATGTTTGCTTCACGGCGATTGTTGTAGAGATTTTCACGCCGTCTGCCCAGAGATATACTTAAAATCTAAGGAACTTTACACTAAGATGGAGGAACCGTTGTCTATGTGTGCGGATACCAATTTCAAAATCTTTGCCGACTTCGAACATTTGGCACATAAAAAGGTGATTGATCTCACCACCCCAATTCCAGCCCATATTAATGTGTTTGAACTTGACGGCGTCCCACCTTTTGAGGCACACACTCTAGAACTTTACTCAAGCTCTTTTGCGATATACAAGGCAGTAGACGTCTCGAACGGTCTGATTTTCAATAATCTACTTACCTTTTTTAGGTTTTCGAAAACCAATACTCGTCCATTCATGCTGTCTAAGGTTGTGTCATTAGATTGTTTTGGTAAGAAGTTTGAAGATAATGTAATCAAGAGATACAGCATTATGCATGTGCTCAAGTGGTGCGCGCCAAAAGTCAAAGAAGACGCTCTTAGTCCGTTTCATCGCCCCTGTAAATTCCTTGAGATCATTGCTTGTTCTTGCAGTAGTGGAAATGTTTACAAAAACCATCTTCATAACGTATGCATGGGTCCCAATACCTCCATCTCAACTGAATTCAAATACAAGCTTTGGAACGAAGACTTAAGGGCATGGGGTGAAAGAACACCGATTGATAAATGTTCCGTGAGATCAAGGCACGAATCCGCGTGGTACAAAAGTCTAGAGATAGAGAGTAGGATATTTACAGGAGATATGACCCTGACGATCACACCAGTCTTGACAAACTGGGACCGGTTTTCTGCCAGTTCTGGTGCTAGAGAATCTCATGGAGACAACCATGACCAGAATAGACTGGCCGATCTGATGCAGCAAAAAGATCCGGATTTTATCGTCGAGTTTTCTCACACTATAGAAAGACGTTTGCGTTGTCCCAGAGTGGGAAGTTATCTCTCCGAGTGTGTCCTGGAGGAATGTGCTGACGGCGCCATCATCACGTCAAGCCAGCTCGGCTACCACAAGTTTCACGACGGTCTGTCCTGCATGCGTCCAGCCCTGGTCACTGCGGTACAGCCCCCGACCTCCAAGACCGCCTACATATGTACCTGTCTCCGGTTGGTTGCAGCCCTCGCCAGACTCAACCTCTGGGAAAAGATAGTACAAGCTACGGTGAATTCCACATGCACTCTTCTACTAACCTCTTTTGAACAGGAAGGTGAGTTCAAATCATAAGTCTTTTTTTGGTCTGAATCTTTGAAAAAAATCCGTCTGGAAAATTCGCTGGTCAAAAAAGAAAGTTTCTTTTTGTTTGATTTATCTTGATCTTATTCTGAAAAAAAAATCTAGTTTTGTTTGCCCACAAGTTTTATTTTAATAATATATATCCTGTGTTTATGAAAAAAAAAAGAGAAACATTTTGCTGACGGCTGCGAGTTCGAAAAATGGCTCAAACTCCCCAATTGTGTCTTGATAGGTAGGCTAATGTATCCTTCCAACAACTAAATAAACTTGTAGTTTAATTAAATGCCTCGCTTTCAAAAGTCGTCATTTAAATAATATTCGTATTTTATTAAAACCTTGCATGAACGTTTTTTAATTTACCATTCTGACTCAAAAGTACAACAGCAGACGTTTGTAGTTGGATTCAGTTTATTAATTCTATACCCAATATCTAAAATTAATAATAAGTGGAAGTTTATGACAGAGGACATTTTCATAGGCACACCAAGTTCACTGTTCTTGATTACAAAAAGTTGCTTACTGTTCTGTGGTTAGGTGTTTCATCGGGGAATTTTCTTTAGTGTGTGCGTGTGCAAGAATTGAATAGTTTTACCGATAGAAGAATGAAAATGCAAAGTAAAACAGTTTTCATATACTGCCTATAGCACTTTGTGAGGTTCCGTTGCAGGCCATTCCCAACCAAATTACCTTATGAACTCAAAGAGGAGCAGCAATTAAAACGCAGTCCACAAGCCTACTGATTAGATCATTTGTTGATCACAGTTAACTGTTTATAACGCCTGATCCAGGTGAGAAAATGTGAAAAGAGATTTTTTTCCTAACAGTAAAAGCCGACTAGCCAAGCCAAGGTTTGAAACTGGACTTTTCCTTCAGAGATCCAAGCGTCTGCCACTAGATAACGATGCTCTTATGTATGTGTCCCGACTTCATGGTTACACCGAGATCTAAGCGTCTGCCCCTAGACAACGATGCTATTATGTATGTGTCCCAATTTCATGCTTATAAATCGGCGTTTATCATACGGCCCTGTTCACTTATAAACCTAACCTAAACCAGGAGTTGCCAAAATTAAATAGCCCAGAATTTCAAACTTAGCATTATCGGTGCGGAAAAAACCTGACATAGGGTGGAGCGAAACTAGCATCGAGTCTGACGGTCAGCCTAGACAAGACGGTTTTTGGGGGGGAGTTTGGTCTGCACTAAAGCAAAGCCTATCTTTTTACTTTCAGTTAGGCTGAGACTGCTGATGCTAAGGCCAAAAAACCCCCCGCAATGAATAATGTTACGGTCTGACCGCCATTAACGAGGCAGGCCAGGTTCTACCCAAAGCGTTTAAGGATAGTGTCAGAGTTTTAAAAAAATTATCGCTATTTCCATTTCATACCTTTAATATGCTTCACTGTTCAAAATGCTACAAGTCTTTGGGTCTAGAAGGATATAACACAGTATTATGAAATCCATGTAAAAATGTATTGGATTAAACTTAATATAAAGCTAAAGTTGTTTATTGTATTTATTGTCGCTTCCAATTTCTATTTTATCATCTTCTTGAAGACCGGCTGTCTGTCCCTAAGACATATCCGAACACCATGACGCCACATTCTCCCGACCTTGACCTTGAGCCGCCTCCAGCTCGACCAAGAGTTAGCGAACGTCTCCAGGAGCAGCTGTTTCAAAGCGAGACTCTCTGCCATGACAAAGAGAACCAGGAAGATATTCTCGTCTGCTTCTACATCAACCGAAGTTCGGCTCTCGGCTTGATTGGCGGGTATCCGAAGCAATGCTTTACCATGGCGCCAGTACGTAGACGACGAAATCGACAACAAAACAGCGCAGTTGCGATTCTTGGTTCAAAGTTAATGTTTTTGGTTTTCTACAGCTTGCCAATTCGAAATTTGCTTACAGGTTTTGAGTAGGTCTACGCAACAGTTATTGTGGAATGTATTCTACGATAATTTACACTTTGATGTATCCAAAAATGTACCGTTTCTACTTGCAGCCAAGAGCTATGTTGGGTTGTATGTTGTATTCTACGATAATTTACACTTTGATGTATCCTAAAGTGTACCGTTTCTACTTGCAGCCAAGAGCTATGTTGGGTTGTATGTTGTATTCTACGATAATTTACACTTTGATGTATCCTAAAATGTACCGTTTCTGCGTTTCTTGCAGCCAAGAGCTATGTTGGGTTGTATGTTGTATTCTACGATAATTTACACTTTGATGTATCCAAAAATGTACCGTTTCTACTTGCAGCCAGTAGTGAGTTATCAAAGGTTAGAGTTTGGCTAACCGTACGTCGATAAAGAGCATTAGTCGAGACAAATGCCGACGTTTTTTAAACAGCTAGGAGCAGGCGAAATTCATAATAGTAATAAACACTGTGTGTAACAGCTTTTTTAAGTTTAATACTGTTGACATGATGCTACTGCGACGAAATTATTCATCTGCAATTTTTCTTAAATAAAAAGTAAAGTTGATTAATCTGTCCAAATGACTCATAATAATATCGGTGTTTGTGCATTACAAGTCATTTTTTGTGTTTTGTACTGTGCATTTGTTTGTGACGTTTTTTTAAGTTGTTAAAAAGTTTTTAAAAATTTTATGAAAAGGCATAAAACTTGCTTTTTAAATAATAGATGTACAAAAAAAGGAGATGACAGCATCAAATCTTTAAATACCTGACTGGCCTCCAACGGTCGGAAGAGAAAACATCAGCGTTTAAAATTTCTTTTGTCTATTGTAACGGTTATGTACCACTGAAAAACGACTTTAAAAGTGATTAATTTTTTTCCTCTGACAATGCCACGGTGATGGGTTGGTTTATCTACCAGATGCTCAAATAATTCGAATATTTTAGTTGATCGACATATTGACCCGGCGGACATATTCAACTTATTAACGGAAGAAAAATAGAAAAAAAAATTAACCGCCGTAAATGTCCCGATATTTAAACATTTCTGTAAAAATTTTTATATCTCAACATTTGGAAGTATTTTACTTTGCAAATATCATACCACTTCCAGAAAACATTTGCAACGATCTATATGTAATAGTTCCTTTTCTAGTAAAGAAGATTTTGACAACGTATTTGCACTAAACACATAAGTAACAAAATAATGATACAATTACGATTTAATGTCATAATCTTTAAAATTTCATAAAATTACATTCTCATAATGAAAAACAGATTGAATAGGAAATAGAAGAAAAAATATGGTATAGCTTTCCACCGTCGAAGACAGTCTCAAGACTACATATTTCCCCCAGCAAGTCAATATATTCCACCGCAGATTTCTCTCTTATTTCAGAGCATTACAGTACAATAGCCTTTTAACCCTTCAGATACAAACAGTCCACCGATTTCAATCATAGCGTTTAACCAGGTACCCATTTGCTGGTAGGTGGACTAAGGAAAGTGAGGATATTTTTGGTCGGCTTCACAACGGAAAACTTATATAACTATGTATAACTTAATTTCTTTTAAGGCCTCTTCAAGATAAACTAGTAAAAATAAGCAATATGTTAGTTTTAAAAGAAATAGAAATACAAAAGTTTTTAAAGTATTTTTTCTTTACTTCCTCTAATAAAACTGTGCCTGTCATGGTTATAGACGAGAGAATCCCAAGTCTTTGTCACAG
>BMAT01005942.1:45624-56581 GCA_019649035.1 Elysia marginata | reverse complement strand
CGAGTAGTAATAGGTCAGATTCATTAAAAAAGCATAATTATTTGCAAAGATCACAGACTATTCTAAGTTTCCTCTTATATCAATTGAGTGTGTTTTGAAATGGATAGGCTAATTGCCTCAATTTTTAACCCCCCCCTCCCCACACACACAAAAAGGAAGAATTTCCTGGCTGGAAGTTCACCTCTCCTTCCATTATAATATGATTATAGCATAATATGCACATGCCATTAACAATATTAAGGATGTTAAATTTATCATTTTCTGTGATTAACGATGTGGTCTAGAAGCACAATTAGCAAAGTACCTAAGAGGTCAGTATTAATGTCTGTGTCTATTGTTTTTGATCCAATGGTCTGTACTGCACATATTACAGTTTCTTTTATCCAATTCATCGTTTGAGCTTCTTAAAGCTAGTTTTTTTAAAAGGACATAAAAATATATTTTTGACCTTTTTTCGTTATCATTAAAGTATATTGTAGGAATACGATTTCTTTCTTGTTCCTGTTCATAAATGTAAGACTAATGAACTTGGTTTTAAGCCACGCTTAATCAATCTATTTCCCTTTTGTCACGCTCTCTGTATTTGTCTGTGTGTGTCTCTCTATTTTCATCTCAATATTTCTCTTCCTGTCTCTCTTTGATCCTAATACGTTTAGCCCCATCAGTGTCTCTGTCATTCTCTCTGTCTTCTTTTCCCTATCCTATCCCCGAAACCATAGTGCATTCAGGGACTTAATCTTCAACAAACATTTCCTATCCTAGATAGCAAAAAAAGTTTTTTTTTTACCCTGAAAACTACACCATTTTATTTTACAGGAAAAGGAACGGTGGTTTCTGGGAACAACAAGAAGTACAGGTTTAACTAAACAATCACGTTTTTAATGTCTTTGGATTTGAAATTACAGGTATTTAACATTGATATTCTTACAGTGAATTATGAGTAAAAAGTAGGCCAAAACATAATTTGCAACCTTTATTCTACACAAGCATCGTTGTAAGAGACATGATGAGTACTGGTTAAAGTGTCGAAAATGGAGATGGTAAAGGTTAAACTGTTGGAGTCGAAACAACACAATAGCCATAATTATCTTTTTCGAAGAAAAAGAAAGAAACTCCAGAACAATGAATTTGTGTCGCACAAAACTTCCTCATTTGTGGCCATTGTACAAAAGCATACCAACTGTAATCCAATTATATTATTTGTGTCGCAGCAAAGGCAAATGAGTCGATAGTCGTAAATCGTTGTTTGAGAAGAGGCCTTGTAAATTGTTTACTTTTTATTGTTTTCTGTATATTTTAATTCACCAAAAGTATTAGTATCTATCCAGGAAAAAAACTGATAGTTTCAAGACATTTTCTACGTTTTGGAGCTTAGATAAAATGCATTTCTCAAACAAGCAACGCCTTAGAATTTAAATTAATATGCGACATTCGACTGATTCACCCTGGCCGCCGCAAGACAATTACTATGATGGATTGGTGATAAATCAACAGGATGTGAGAATATTGGCACCAATAGGTAATAACAACATACAGTAGAATGAAAATTGTGAAGAGAGGAGATGTCGAAATGCATTGGCAATAAATATTAAAGGAGGATGGAAAAGGATCAAGAGTTTAAAAGAAAATGAATGGATAGCGTGCAATGGAGAAAGGGGCGTTGAAAATGTAGTAAAGTGGGTAGGTGTTACAGAAAAAGCTACCAAAATTTTGAAATTGGCGTGTTATAAGTTAATACATCCGGGTAGACCAATCAATATAACTCAAGAACTCACATTGGAGCAGCAGTCCTAAATCGTACAATCATTATTCTCTGACTGATAAGTCAAAAGAGTGCAATCTGTTAAGCATGTTTGCCCCTGGGAGCTTTAAGATGTGAGACCTGATTGATAGATCATGAACCCTTTTGGTGCAGTATTAAATGGTGGGGACATGAACTGAGAAAGATTGAAAAATTGATAGTGAAAGAAGGCAGTATAAAGTGAAAGAGCGAGAGAACGGTTTGGTGGCAAAGAGGGGCACAAGTAATAGAAGAAAGAGTATAGAGGAAAGAGGGAGAGTGACAAATAAGATGTACAGGCAATGAAAAGGGGAAAGAAAAACAGGGAGGGGGACATAACAGAATGGTTAATGAAAGAGAGAGGATGAGAGAAAGAAGGAGATAGACAGAAAGAGTGAGAAGGAAAAGAGTGGGATATAAAGATGGAAAAGAGAAAGAGAATGGGAGAGAATAATATAGCAAAGCAGAAAAGGGCATTGGAAAGTAAGGCAAGTGTTAGTTTAGGAAATATAAATAGTGACGAGAACAAAGATTAAAAAATGGTTTTACCTTTGTACAGTATTTCTGTGAGGTTAGATATACGACTCTATATATATATTTTTTAGGTTCTGGCATATTAAAAAATACAAAAGAAGAAAAGAGAGAAATTTAGGGAATTACCAAAATGCAAAACAAATGATAACCAGGTCCAGTAATGGTCAGCTAGACAGTGTTACCACATCCAATGTCACTTACACACACGCAGATGGACGGAGTCTTGCATTGGCATAGTTATGAGACCTTATAGAATGCTTCGGCTAAGAGATATATATATATATATATATACTTATGAGATGCCACCGCCGCATAACCGTGCTAATTTGACTGCAGCTAACAAATGATATAGCAACAGAGTTTTTATTTCATAATTCTGCAACAGTATTGTTTCTAACTTAATGAAAAACAAATCGGTACTACACAATCACTGTAATAGTACATGCGTTACATGAAAGTAAGTTTTTGCTCGAAACAATAAAGAAATGTTCCTTACGAGAAGATGCCAAAACATTCATGCCTTTTATTCCGCTCGTCCTCTTTCTCTTGTGTTCGGTGTCCTAATTGACTCATGATTTAAGACAATACAGTTGTTTTTACTTCCCGCTTATGTAAAGGAAGTAAAAACTATTGTTAGTATCAGAACAAGACAACGTCTTATTGAACCTAAGAGCACGCATCTAAAATAGTGTAAACAAAGCTAACGCAGAATATTAGACTATCAAGAGATATAATATCACTTGATTCCGCATGAAAAGCAAGGTTAAGAAAAGACAAGAGGGTTACAGTGACCTAGCTACTATAGCACATCATTACAATAACGTACAACAAAGAATTGGCTGTAGCCATATCAGTCACAGAAAAAAAAAATGAAGATTATACATCCTGGTGACTCCAATCTTTAAATTCCAAGCGTTCGCCAGGGTAAATTCATTACGTTCCGATACACCGTTAAGAACACATTATTTCAGAACAGATTTTTTTAAAGTTGGAAATTAATCCTATGGAAGTTATTCTTAAAACTATCCTTGCACATGCAGTGGGAACGCCTTGTAAACATGTGAAATAAGTCGAGTGTCTAGAATATTAAAAATATATTTATAGAGCTTCCAATCATATTAAACGACTGCTTCAGATTGTCATAATAATATAAAAAAATCTTGTAATGAAAGAAAGCACAAAAATTATTTTTTTCAACTCAGAACTTTCAGTATAAGAATTTCTGGGACTTATTGTGAGACAACGAAATTCTTTCAAAAGTAGACCAAGTTTTTGCTAAAAAAAACATATTATATATTTAAGTGGTGTTTTGGATTTCGGGCCTGATAAAGCCCTTTAAAGCTCTTTTTTTTTCTTCCTCATCAATTGAAATCTCCACTTAAACAAATTCTTCCGCCCTTTTTGGGACAACATCTTGTTTGATAATAAAAGAGCAGAGTGAATTCGTTGTCAGTAGCACAAGTAAAAAAAAAAAAAGATTTTTTTTTATATTATGCATTAATTTAGCGATCCTTTGGTCAGGAGAATGTGTTCAGTTGCCGGTCCGTCAGCAATCATTCTCATCTTGACGACTAATTTGTACCTAGTAACTACAGGTCAGTTGTATTTTTTTTTTTTGAATTTTGTACAAGCATTTTTGTAACCTTCTTCTTCTTCTTCTTCTTCTTCTTCTTCTTCTTCTTCTTCTTCTTCTTTCTATTATTTTTACTAGCAAAGTGCCCCCGATTTCACGGATTTAAGCAAAGATGATGGAGTTGGAGTTATATTGGAATCAGAAGACAAGGATATGCCTGAACTCGGAAATATTTACCCCTGCCAACGCCAAAAGAGGTGTACGTCAAGGTTGTGTCTAGTCCCCATCTCTTTTTAATTTATACACAGAGTTTATCTTTAGAGAAACAGATAATATTCCAGGTCTACAAATAAACGGACGCAACATTAACAACTTATGATATACCGATGACACTGTATTACTGGCCAAGGAAGAAGTTAGCCTACAAAGATTAGTCACCGAAGTAAAAGAGGAAAGCGAGAAATATGGGCTGAAAATGAATATAAAGAAAACTAAAGTTATGGTCCTTACTTCTGAAAAAGAAGCACCAAAAGGGAACATCAAAATAAATGAAGAAAAGGTCGAACAAGTATCATCTTTCACATATCTTGGTCTATTGTTAACACAGGACGGAAGAAATGAGCAAGAAATAAAAAGAAGAATTGCTTTAAGTAAGTCCACCTTTGTGAAATTAAATAAAATATTAACAAGTCGACAAATTTCAATAAAGACGAAGCTTAGATTAACAAAGTGCTATGTATGGTCGATACCTACATACGGATGTGAAACCTGGACTCTGTCTATACAAATGGAACGCAAAATTGAAGCTTTTGAAATGTTGACATACCGGAGAATTCTTAGAATTTCATAGAAAGAAAAAACAACTAATAAAGAAGTACTCAAAGCCATGAACCTTAACAGCACAGAACTTTTAAGATCTATTAAAAAAACTGTCTTATTTTGGACATACAAAAAGACATGAATCCCTACAAAAATTAATATTAGAAGGTAAAGTGGACGAGTCGAGGGGCAGAGGACGTCGGAGAAAGAGCTGAACAACTAACATTGCAGAGATGACCAACATGCGAGTGAAAGCAGCAGCAAAAGCGGCGATGGAAAGATAAGGCTGGCGATCCATGGCATCCAACCTCTTCAAAGAGAAGGAACCCTCGTAACGTAACGATGGAGTTGGTTTCAGTAAGGAGTCTAAGAAAGGGATACCTTACTATCAAAAAGTTCCCTTCTTTCCTTTTGTCCCCATACTTTTGTATTATCCACATAGGGTTTGTGTTCATTTTCCGCAGGCCTACCTTCTGCGCGTCTAATAGTCCCTCTTAAAAGTTTCCTGTAAATGCCTTCACTTAAATGTTTATCTCCATATAACCGTTTTTACGTCCTCTTTATCATAGTCCACGTCTCTGTCTCTCCATCTATCTCTGAGTCTCTCTTCACATATCTGTACCAGTCTGTCTCTTCCTCTCCCAATTTCTCTTCTGCATTGATAAGTAACATACATCTAGATCTAGATACTTTAGCTTCAGTTTAGTTTTAACCGGTATGTGGATTTAAAACAGTTGAGTGTAGGTTAGTACCACTGCAATAGTATCTAGAGAAACTGAGGTGTAGATTAGGCAAAGGTAAAGGAATTAGTTTAGGATAGGAGTCTAAGAATGTTCTTAGCTCCATCATTCTGACTGAAAGTTCATCTCTACTTACATTATAATATGTGTATTAATATTATTATTATTATTATTGCTATCATTATTATAATCATTATTATTATTATTATTATTATTATTATTATTATTATTATTATTATTAATATTATTATTATTATTATTATTATTATTATCATTATCAAAATTAAGGTGCATTTAAACTGGTGAACATCCAATTTTTCATGTCAACTATGCCTACCAATCTGATCTCATTCTCTCGTTATATCTCTTCCCTTTATACCTTATAAACCCTAGAAAAGTATAGCGATTTAGCACTTAACAAAGTCACCATATCACGAGAGCTTAAAATTTTTGGCCCAGTGGCGCCACTGGACATGGACTGGGAATGGGGAAGTACTCCCTCGCAACTCTCTGTAACGGATGGTTCAGTAATGTTCTATTAGGTTTATTCACTAAATGCCTACCTGTTGAATGAACTAACAAAAATAATGTCTAATCATGTAATCAAACTGGGTCACAAAAAAAGAAAGCACAGGGACAAAAAGAATTTAAAAAGAAGAAGGTAATCTCACAAAAGTCAATACGGTAAGGGTGGGCCTGTAAAACTTCTTACTGGAAGTTCTGGGCTGTTACAAGACATAGGACAGAGAACGATATAATAACTTGTAATTTATCTTTAGCTCGAGCAATCATCGGGTATTCATTACTTTTTTTCTGGAATATAATTTTATACACAATATTTATCCCTCTCGAGATATGTGACTTCGTTACGCAGCGTAACTGTGTCGCCACAGGGCAGCGCCACTAATGCCCCAGCAAACCAATGCCTGCATGTAAAGTCTGAGATGTGGATGGCATAACAACCTAATGGCAAAAAAACAGCAACAAGGCTTGAGACTTGACCTCTAAAGCTCAAGCGATCAAATCGTGTTTAAGAGGAAACGGCAGTGAAAAAAAACCACATCGTCTTTGTAAAGATCTATAACATTCGAATAATCACCTCAGGTATGGTGATTATCTATGGTTTGTGATCAAAATTTTAAATGCATCAAACAGTTTTAGAGGAATGAGAAAGCGGCGTCCAAAGATAGGCACAAGAGGCTTGTTAAGGCAATATCTCTTACACAAATATTAGAACAGTGCAGTTTAAAAAAAGTATCCAAATTCCTACCAACTCTTCATATTCTCCGGGCTTCTTACTTTTTGTCTAAACAAGCCCCGAGAGGTAAAGCTTCGGACTTCTAAAGATGCAGTAAAGGCATATACAGTTGAAACTTATCCAGGAACCCTAGTAGAAAATTGATACAGGCTTAACTTATTTCTTCGGCTTGTATCAGGTAATATTTACCAAATCAAATTTTAAAAGGCAGACATCAATTCAATAAAGTTACAAACATTGTTATCAAACAGAAGCTTCGCTTCTCGCCTCAAATTTTTTTGTCTTATATTATAGACATACAATCATCTGTCTTAAATGTATCATAATATTAACATAATCCTCGTTTTAATCTTTCATCAAAATTTACAGCCCAGTCAGGCAGGACGCCATGTTTGGATGGCTGGTTTGGCACGGACTGCAAGTACCACTGCCACTGTGCTAATTCTTCCCCGTGTGACAAACTTGATGGTTCCTGTAGCTCAGGCTGTCAATGGGGCTGGTTTGGACCTGCCTGTCAATATGGTAAGATAAGCAGTGCCGATGCGAGTGGAGGAAATCAGGAGCAACTGCTCAGTAGCAGTAGTAGTAATAGAAGTAGTTGTAGTAGTAGTATCAGAAAAAGCAGTGGAGTTGGTGGTATGCAGCAGCAGCAGCAGCAGCAGCAGTAGTAGTACTCAACTGTCGGAAAATGCGGATCGCTATTATTGAAAGCGGTTAACTCATTCTGACCGCAAGCACATTAGGGAAGATAAATCAATAGAACTGTATAAGAAACAGTTAAAACACTATTTTTTTCAGCAAGTAAACTTCTAGGTATTCATTTCAAATCTGTAACTCCTTTTGATTTGTCACGTTAGATAAACTGAAACGTACTTATGTTGTCCTGAATATTATTGTGACACCTATTAGCGCTTATGAACCGCGCATAGAGCAAACTGAATTGTTATCGATATGCGGTATATAAATGCAATATATCATCATCATCATCATCATCATTATTATTAATATTATTATTATTATTATTATTATTATTATTACTATGATTAATCATTATTATCTTAATCTAACCCAATGGTAAAGATTAGCCAACATGAAAGGGCGCTAATTCGCTGCATGTCTGATCCGCGTGTGAATAAAGCGTTTCAGTGCTACAAAAAAAATAATTATGCCGTTTACAACAGCAATGACACTAAAGTCGAGTATTTTCGAGAGGCCACAGCTATTTAATAATTTCAAAATTTAAGGAAATTGCAATTACAGAATGCAATGTCTGTACAAACAAAAAACAAATAAAAATTAGTGAGTCATATTTTTCTCAAAATTATTTAAAAGAATGGGATGTCTCATTTATATCATTTTAAGGAGTTCAATATGTTTTGCACAATACCTTTTTTCAGTCTTTAAAAGATAAATATGTCAAAAACTATTAGTATTTATTGTAAGATATGATGGCGTTTTTCAATGAAAATTCTAACATCCGACATCTTAAGTTGTGTAAGGACAGTTTCTTATTATCATTGTTTAAGTTCTTTCTAAAACGTTATTAATTTCGTTTCTTCTGTATCTCAGTACATTCAGTTTTATAGTTTTAATTTTTTGTCTCATTTTCTCTAAATTTAAGTTTTAAAAAAAGCAAACGAAGAATTAGTATATCAAATTTAAAAGCGTTTTTATAAAAGCTCAAAATTAATTTTGCCAGCTTCAGCACAATTCACTGCGTTTGGGGGAACAGATGTGGACATGGGATGGCTAACAGACATGGACGATGAGACCTGTAACAGCGGAACTCACGACGACCCGGCTGTGTTTTTAAAGCCAGAAGTCCCTCTGACGTGGATCAGGCTTGTAGTAGACAGCGCAGGTAATAGACCGGAAATGTCTCGTGACAGAGTGAATGAGTAGGATGTCGACATGTTTACATTAAAAAGCCTTGTTGTTTTGAAAAAAGACACTTTTATTGGCTTCTAAGCGCAAAATCAAAATGTCCATTTAATTGTCCAAATTTTGTGGAAAATGGTTACAAATTTTCGTTGGTGTAAAAAAATTTATTGAGAAAAAGATGAAAAAAGCTTCTCATTTGCGTTTTCTCAAACAAAAATTTCCGGCTTCTGACCCATTATCCATGGACGCTAAACAAATTACTGTTGCAGTGTAAGACTATATTTCTACTGCTTTAGAGGATCTAGGAACGGTGCATGTCACTTTAATTTTTAAAAAAAGCTTTTTTTTTCGAATACTATTGAGTAGTTCCAGCCCTATTCTTAGAAGTTGAAAAAAGCAGAAACTCTTCGTGGGCCGCTTCATTATTCTTTTTTACACCTGGATTTTTTTTAAAACACATACTAAAATTCGCATTTGCAAAAATACAAGTTCGTTTCTTTCAAAATCAGAATTACAAAGTTGTTTTTTTTAAAATCTTGTCGTGGACGATTATATAACACGTGTTTGATAGTTTTGCCAGTAAAATAGAATTGACCAATTTGAAGCCATTATACAGAACATTATTTTCCATTTATTACATTTCTTTGCATTCCAAAGCTTGCCTTAAAAGACTTCATTAAATGTCCGCTCAAAGTTCGATCCTGTCTGTATCCACGTAGACATTTTTTTTATATTTTACATTTATATTTTATTCATGATAGCCTTAGCGATTTATGGTTTAGATAACAAATATTTTTACTGCAATAACAAGCATGCTTCATAATAAGCTTACAGATGATAGAAACTAGTTTCTGTAAAGCATGGTTTACGTGAGGGTATAGTTTGAAGGGACTTATGGCAGCAGTTTAATGCCCAGCTTGGAACATGATCGTCATTAACTTGCCAGGTTGCAATTAAAACAACCCTCAACGCCTTTGCGGTACCTTTTCTATCGTCCTTTGTTTGATCTCAGATGATTCACATAGCCAATATTTATCGACAAATACATTTATCATACGGTTTTCAAGGATTTGTTATCTCCAAAGAGCTGCAATATTATAATAATTGGCATCCCAACAACCTTTTCGGCCTTAGTATAATTATAATGAAAAAATCTTTTATATACACTTTGTACAAACAGTCTATATGCAAACCAAAACATACCCTATACATCTGCACGTTTAATAATTCATGTTACAATTATCAACAAAGAGAACTTAAAAAGTAGTGCAGCCTGTCATTTTTTAAGCTAATGCGTAAAACAACCACTACATTTTATGTGAGTTGGCCACTTAAAATTATTGGTATCGTAAACTTAAAGAAGAAAAATTAGATCTCTATTGTGTGAATTGACCCAACCGTTATTGACAACTGAAACAATGCCAAAATATCAATACTGTGGAGTTACAATAGACTATTTCTGGTTTTTTGTACTTTTTAAATTGTATGTAAGTGTTAGAAGCAAAGACGAAGACTATTTTGAAATCGGCGTTTACTTTAACTTTTCACTACTGGTATAGCGTGCAAAGCGCCTTTAGAATGGATTTTCTTTTTTTTACACAATTTATACGCCACTTCTACTTATGTGTTTTTCATGCTCTCAACCCTCTTAATTTTTTTGAAGTATAATATAATGATCATTATTTTTTCTTTAATTTGTGTTATTATCTCCCTCAGATCGTCTGAAGGAGATAAGGATTAGTTATCAATTTGATTTAAGCGGTGACATAACGCCATGCCCCTCCAATAAATCGAAGGTGGACAGCACTACACTTGATATCGTCTGCAATACACAACAGGTGGTAAAAAAGCTGTATCTGCAAGGAAGTGGTGTCGCGGGGCTGTGTTCTGTGTACATAAGCAAAGGTAATAGAAACTGTTGGTGTTCGTGTCCTAAGCATTAGCTTTAATCCTACCTACCTTAGGATCCCACGAGGCTCTGTCCATCCACTGCAGGTTATAAACCTCCGCATCACGACTTCATTCGTCTCGCTACATGCCGTCCCTTCCCCACAAAGCTACACGGACTCACGGAGAGGCTCAGTCAGTGTAGCCTTGCTTCCCCAGGCGATGCCTTTCGTCTGTTAGATGTCATCTCGCGACCTTTTCACGTGTCTTCCTTGTGATCTTTTCCCGTTTCTTGGCTGCCAGTCGGTTAATGTTTTGGGCCATATTTTGTCTTCAAATCTTTCGACATGGCCAGCCCACTTCCATTTTTTGTTTTCTAGCAAATGCTACCACGTCTTTAATTCCTATCTTGTCTCCTATGTCTCGGAATGGGATTTTTCCAGTGATATACTATAGTTAGCTAGATGGGACTTCCGGTGAGGCCG
>BMAT01005937.1:233542-253235 GCA_019649035.1 Elysia marginata | reverse complement strand
GGACCTCGATCCTAAACATGTACCCTCCCTCACACCACTGGGATCCCCATCTCTCCTCTTCCCCTCAAGCTTTGATGTTGATACATTTAGTATGTAAACTTTTTTTCTTAAATTTCGAAAAAAAAAACCTAATAATTTTTGTTTCAAATACACGAGTTTGTTCGAACTTATTTTGAACCTATGTTAAATTATAATTAATTATGCGATCGTATGATTGACACTCCATATTTATACCGCATGTTTTGAAATACATATAAGAACATATTTACACCCTATGTTAAAATATATTTATACTTTTCTATAATTGGGAAATATATTTTGTGTACTTTTGATTCTCTTTTCCCCCCATCAATGTGATACGTATTGCCATATCTTTTGGGTGTTTCTTTTGTGGCATCGAATTGTACACTTTATTTATTATGTAAACTGTGTGTGTGTGTTTATACAATTATTTTTATACTATGTACACTGAATTTACTCACGGGATCAATGAATATTCATCTTATCTTTTCTCATCCACCTCCCAAAATCCAAATTTCTACAGATCAACAACCGTGACATGAGATGGTCTTCCCATGACGCTCAGTCAAAATGTCCAGATCAACAACCGTGACATGAGACGGTCTCCGGGTGACGCTCAGTCAAAATGTCCAGATCAACAACCGTGACATGAGATGGTCTCCGGGTGACGCTCAGTCAAAATGTCTAGATCAACAACCGTGACATGAGATGGTCTTCGCATGACGCTCTAACAGTCAAAATGTCCAGATCAACAACCGTGACATGAGATGGTCTTCGCATGACGCTCTAACAGTCAAATTGTCCAGACCAATACTTTGTCACTGAGTCATGTGAGGAAAAAAAAAAAAAAAACTAGTTCGTTGATTTGTGAAGCGGCTATTTTAGGTTGGACCTGAAACTCTGTGTGAATAGTATAGACAATACCATTACGCTCATTTTGCTCCGGAGGAAAAAAAAAAACTACAGCTGTCCTTTATCGTTCTATTAAAGTCTTTGGCTACCAACAGCCAATTTCTGATAAAGGTCGAATTATATTTACTATTGAACATATATCATAGTAAAACTGTTACGCATTTTTATTGTAGTAGACCTAAGATATTATTTTACTGCATTCTGTTCGGAAATAAAAGGCACACTTATGGAAGAGTGATGTCTTCTTGTTCGTTAGTACGGAAGAGTGAAAGTGATAAACAGAGAGAGAGAGAGAGAGAGAGAGAGAGAGAGAGAGAGACGAGAGAGAGAGAGAGGAGTGCGTGCGTCTGCGAAAACGATAAGTTTTCTTTTCATTACTATTGATATAATTAGTATATTTAACAATAATAATCATAATGGTGGAAGCTATGAGTCTGAACGAGCATTGATTATTATCAATACGTCTACTTATGTTGTTGGTGTATTATTGACAGTGGAAGAAGTGGTGGGAATTACTGCTGTTGCTGGTGTTTTATTGACAATACTGTCCAAAATCCTATAATCTCATGAAAATTAAAGTTATAACAACTTCCCAAAATCAAATTCTGCAAGAAATTTAAATGAAAATAATGTTTAGAAATTTGACATAAATGTAGTAGACACTCAACCGGACAACCTAGATGTACATCTACCTCTAGGGAACATCTTGATCTAGCCCTTATAACTCTAGGTCAAGTCTAGATCTAGCCTACGTTTTGGCCGTCATGTTTTCTTGCGTTTTAGGCTTAAGTGGGATCTGAATGTCAAGTTTATTTCTGTTTTTTTTTTAAAGATGAACCACACTGAACTTCTGTGAGTCTTGTCTATACAAATCATGTGGTTTATTGTGGTGATATTTATATAAACTTAGTTTTGCGACAGAACAAAAATCATAGATAAGATTCACTCGCGGCATCAACAGAAGATTGATTCATGTGGATAAGAGGGAACAAACCACATTTTTAAAAATATGTCTAACCCATCTTTTACTCTGAACAAAAGCACAGTTTGAAATTCCCTTCTGGCATGACTCGTAAATCTATCTTCTCCAGCCAATCTTCAGAGAGCATCTTTTTAATGCTCTTAGAATTTCAGTTGATACCATGTTTTTAATATTTTTTTTCTACCTTTTAAATAACTCTGTTTTTGAAACGTCTTTTAATCTAAAAATTTCATATCATCATACCAGTGTATGTATTGCTATTTATATCTATGCAACTTCAATATATTTATGTAGGCTTATTTTACTTTTATTTTACATCCATGTCGTTTTCGATTTAACGGTTTGTCTATAGTCTACCACTTGAGACAAATATGCATTATTAGTTTTATTTTTACACACTCATGTTTCCTTTGTTATGTAGTTGTATTTTACGCCTTTTTCAAGTCTTTCATTGAATTCATCCTGTGCAGTTAAAACGTGACGCAATATAAACTGCTGTTGAATAAATAAATAAATAAATAAATAAATAAATAATATATAAATAAATGATCAAAAAAAATAAATAAAAGGACTTTTGCCGAGTCCCTGGGTTGCCGCAGAAGCACACCCCCTGGTCCAACAACTGCCGCGTCCCGCTGGGTAATGTGACTAAAGAATTCCCAAAGGCCGCTGGCCTGGTGGCTTCCTTGCAGTGAAATCCGGTCTTAATGTGTCTCGCCTGGAGGGAAATAGATCCTTGCGCGACAGATCGGAAGAGATGAGTTAATCTTAATGTACCAACAAGCCGCAAGAGTCTTGCCGTTTGATTTCACTAACAGCCTCACCCTCAGTTATGTAGCGAAAATGTTCAAATATAGATCCTATGTGTACATCTTACAGCACCAGGGGTTATAGAGGCAGTTAGAACTAAGCGGTTCACGTGGGGTTTTTTTTTAGCAATAAAACCTTAATAGGTTCACAAAATTTGGTGCAGATGGCGAAGGGTTAGGTAGGGGATTTACATGAAAGGGAAAACGGCCGTTATATACATGTAGTAGGAAAAATAGAATGTAAAGCATGTAATAAAAACAGGTTTTACTTGTTAACACTTTATTCATAGATTAGAATAATCCAAGTGACATCCGCGATCCAAAGTTCGATATCCTAGAAGCAGAATTTGTCAAAGAGAGGGATAAAATATCTTACACTTGATTTCAATTATAAAACACACCATAATCACACACACTGACACATTGGTACCTACAGCTCGTAAAAGCCTTCTTCGGTCGAAAGGTTGGCAACCATGACTCTCCATTTCTCTCTATTCTCAGCTTTCCGTTTGACGTCTCCATATGTACGACAGTGGGTCCATTGCTTGATGTCGTCAGTCCAGCTCCTTTTAGGGCGTCCTCTACCTCTTTTGGCCTCAATTCTACAGATAATCGTGATAATCAAAGCAACGACAAAAATTCACTCATTACTTTTTCCTGTCTCAAACACCAAATCATATCAAATGCAGACATCAATGTTATCGAAGATAATTCTTTCGTATCTTATCTATTAAACTCATGTTGCTGTTATCCATTCTCATACAAGCTAACTGTTTCACGCCAGGAAGTGTAACTTTGTTTGAGAACAAACTTATTGTTGCTGCTATGTTTTTGGATAAAATATATATGCCTCGTTGCATAGGTCAGTTCAGATGTATCTTATATCACCCTATCTCATCTTATCTCGGTTGAGGAGCACGATTTCAGGCAATATTGTACATAAAAAAGACTGGACACGACTCTTGAAAATTTACAACAAAAAGCAAAAATCGCACAGAAACGTTAGAGACCAAAACAGCCATCATCAGAAGACAAATTTTCGTTTAACAAAGTTTTTGAAGTCGGAGAAATATATCGCCTTGTTTGTTTCTCATAATTTTTTTTAACTGAATAGAACGTATATAAAAATCAAAAGTAATACCGCAGGGCTACAACAGCATTCTGTGATCTCGGAAAGAAAATAACGGAATATAATAATTAGTATAACGGGTTTTTACAACGCTAAACCTCTGTTTCTATCCTTCTACCCCTTCTCTTAGCGAACAAACTAAAAATTCTCACACGGACAATTTAACGGTTGCAGACATGCTTTATTCTCAAACCTCAGGGAAGCAAAAGCTCTCAGCTCAGCAAGATGATCTTGTTATTCTTTGCGGGCGCAGACAAAGCAATGCGCATCCTCCCTTATACCAGCCCGTTCCAAGCAGCCAGGCAGAGCCCGACTCTAACCGAGCAATTTGTCAGCGTTTTTGTTCTGGCTGGGTTTCAGATATCCTTGCCTTTTATACCCGACATGAAATCGGAGAGGGGACACATTAGCCGACTAATGTGCACTAAATTATTTTCCGGGAGAGAAATTTGTCTTCTAGATCTAGAAAATTATCGCTGTCAATGTCAAGATAGGGGAGGAACAGCATGCGGATCCACCCGTGTTAAACATCACCCAAATTGTTGCGCTCTTGCTCTCTTCACACTGTTCAATGTGGGACATATAGCAGATGAAACACAGGTACTAAGTCTAGAACATTTTTGAAGATTCGACTATTACATAGAATCCACACGAGGCTTATTTTTATTGAAATAAGGGCAGGTCAAGTCCTGTGTAAGAACTTAGAATGTTAGCAAGGCCAGCAGTGTTTCTGACTTGGGCCGACATCTTCAACAAATATTTTCATATGCTCTAATACTTGGGATGCATTTAGCTGCTCATTTCGGACATAAACTGAATCGCCGTGCCCGTTCAGACCTAAGCACCTTTTTAGTCTAAGTTTCAATAAAACACCAACTTGTTTTTGTAGCTTATCCTTTGTGAATGACCAGTGTCTGTCTTGTGTTACAGATCCAGTTTAAAAATATATATAGAGCGTGTCATTCCACAAGAATCGAGTTTCTATCTAACTGACGAGACGTTTTAAACCCAGAAAAATAACCCAAACCATATCACACCTCTCAAGTGTATCTTTATCTCTAGCGTGTAAAGGGCCGGCCCTTTTTTAGTTGAAAGGGGATGGTGTGGGTCAGTCATAATTGATTTTATTTTCCGCAAAAACTAATAATGAAGATTTCATTGAGGTTGAAAATTTTGCATTCGTTATTTTACTTGCTTTCTTTATACTATTAATTTTTTTAGCTTTATCCTTCTCACGTACATTTCCAGTCCAAAAAGTTGTGCAAAAGGAAAGTTTGCTTTCGATTATTGATGGATATAAGAGTTACATTATAGCAACATCAACATTGAAAGATATGAGTTTCTGAGGAAAATTTTAAGCGTTTGTTTGTTTTAGCATGTACAAGCTGTAAGCGGGCGTGCCAATCTAACTGTCTGTCAATCGTAACTCCAAGATAGTCGTAGCCGTCAACTTACTCCGCTAATTTTTTTGTTATCATTTTTGGTTCAATAGGCAATTTGTTTATCCGAACGTCTATGATGATTTCTTAAGCCTACTTTGCATTTCATAAGAGATAGTTAAGTACGCACTACTGGTCGAATAAACCAACTCGTTTGCCTCTCACACCATTATAACACACACTGAGAACTGGAAGACACAGATCAAAACGATGCTTGTGCGCCATTTTGTTTACATTTGGGATAGATGATCTGGTTCTGATATCCATCTTATGCCTGATATATCTATCCACAAATATTTTCATTCAATTCCTTAACATTTGGGAAATACGCCGTTCAAATCGTCTAGGCCTCACAGTGTGATATTTGCGAGATGCGACTTCTATCACTGGTTGTGAGATATTTATCACTCGTGTTAATTTCATTCTGTTTCAAAGCTTAGAAGCTTCGAGAAATACATTTTTAAAAAAAATTTACATCAACTCCTCGTTGTGTGAGAATGGCGATATCTGGCGTATTTAGAGTAGGAGCCAGCCAAATGATAAATCTGAAGATCTAGATCCAGTCAGTATGAGTTCTAATCGAGACGCCCTGAGCATGCATCAGCCTTCCAGGGACAGGAATACCATTTTCAGCTATTTCCCCTTTTTTTCTTCCTTTGTTAAGTCTGAGGAGCTGAATGAACACACAAGTTTGAACAAGATTGATCCCACGAACAATGAAATTTCAGTGCCCAAAAATAATTACTTTGTATAAGTCTACGTGTAAGAAAACAGTATGCCAGGAATTTCAGTCATTTAAAAAAAGTGCAATGACATTTCTGCCAGTTACTTTGGCCCGAGCGCGTTCCTGGTTCGCCCGCCTAGATCTGCTTTTTCTCATCAGCCTTTCTTCTTGGTCATGTTTTTTCCCTTAAAGTTTCATACATGTAGGCATGTTCAATTGATTGAAATATTTTAAAGGTATGAAATTATAAGTGGAGAGAACTAGGCTTAAAAGTGGAAATGCCCGAAATGTCTGCCTTTAGTATGTTTCGAACCTTCGACTTATAGATGCTCCGGCACCCACCGCCTTGCTACTTAGAGAATCATCGCTTATACCATGTCGCCACTAAGCTCCGTAGATAGGTCCAAAGTTTTTTAACTTAATATTTCTCTAGTTCGTTTTACCAGTTAACTTGTTAGGTAGTGAACCCTTGTTACATTTTCATATGCTTTCAAATAGAACTATCAGTGTCTCTCTATGGTTAAAGTTGATATTAATTTTATTCAGTATATGAGACCAACGGCCCAAATTACAATTGATGTATTTTAGGGACATTATAATATATAATACAACAATGAAAGAGATAAACTGAACAAACTGCAGTTTACAATTAGGACAATTATTAACACCTAAAAGAATTACAATACTTACTGTTCTATGGTTTATCGTTAAATGTAGCAAGGGCAAAATCGGTGTCACTACCCCCATTGGTTAAGTCAGGGGACACAATTGAACGAGTTGATTCCTTCAAAATCCTGGGCACCATTCTGTCTAGCACATTAAGTTGGGAATTAACTAACAACAATATATTTACAAAAAGAGGCCAGACAGCGTATGTACTTTTTAGGAAAACTTAGGTCTTTTAAGGTCAATAAAGTTACACTCATTAACTTTTACAGAATAATTGTGGAGAGCATCTTAACTCAATCGATTATTGTTTGGTTTGATAGAACAGCAAGAGAGGACATTAAAAGACTGAACTCAATTGTCACAAAAGTGCGAATCTGCTATCTCTTGAAAGTTTATATAAAGAAAGATGTCAGCTAGAAAAGAAAAGATCGTGAAAGATGACACCCACCCAGCAAGTAAAATATTTTTGTTTTTTTACCCCACGTGCGAAGACTAAGGGCGATCAAAGGAATTAAACAATTAGTAAAAAGCTTCTTTCCCCAAGCCGTAAAAAAAATTTGACGGAGCTAGAATTAGGGGATTATTCTAATTGATTCTTTTAATAAAATAAAGGGAAAATAACGATGGTGTGCTTCTTTGAGGGGGGATGGCTTAGGAGCAGTAAATGTATTTCTTGTTCGTCGCGACAAAGGAGAGAGAGAGAGAGAGAGAGAGATAGATAGAGAGAGAGAGAGAGATAGAGAGAGAGAGAGAGAGAGAGAACATTTCATTTTTTATCACATGTATTGTTAGCCTGTAATCGTGTACTTTACTACAATATTCATAATGTTGGAATTCGCCAGCCTTACTGAGCATGACTTATTTTCAATACATGTACTTGTGTAACTCTTTACATTGACTGAATTAACTTGAAATTGAAATTGAAATTGAAATCCGTTTTATACAATTTACAGTAGTGCTCCTACTATTTTTCAATGCCTAACCTTTAGATAAGATAGGGACAAGTACAAATAAAGAGATAAGTATCCACGTGCAGGAAGGACTCCTGATAGACATGATAAAAATTGTTTGGTGCGCAGAGAAACACACCCATGATTACAGAGACAGACACGTCTAGAGAACCACTGAGAAAATGAGAGGACGAGAGAGAAGGAAAAAAACTGAACGATGCCAGAGTCAGAGAGAATTAAAAAAAGAAAGAGAAAGACATTAGGAGAGAGGCAAATAAGAGAATAAACAAAGAGAGAGATGGAGTGAGAGGGAACAGAAAAGAGAAAGAGGAATATGTAAGCAGACAGTGAGTGTGTGTGTGTGTGTGTGAGAGAGAGAGAGAGAGAGAGAGAGAGAGAGAGAGAGAGAGAGAGAGAGAACTGCTCATCAATTTGTTGAGAAGAAATTTCTTATTCGCTTGTGTTTTAAATCCCGCACTAAGTGCACTGTAGACACGAACCCTGGCGTAGGGCTTACTCACTGTAGAGGCGACAAGAGAGAGAGAGAGAGAGAGAGAGAGAGACAGAGAGAGACAGAGAGAGCGAGAAAGATAGAGACATGGCATATTCTTTCAAGATGATAATTGCTTTTAAGCGCAGTGAAGATGATGGATGGTACGTGTGTCCATCAAAACTACACGGATCATTAAACTGATTGACAGTGTAAGGGGAAAATAAGAATGAAGTTAAGGAAAAGAAGGAAATGAGGAACATTCGAGGGGGGGGGGAGCTGTCTGTAAAGATTTCGGTAGGAGTAAACCAGTTAGAGGAGAGGAAATGAGAAAGAAATTTGTAGATCGAGAGCAAAGGAAAGATTACAGAGAAAGAGAGAGAGAGAGAGAGAGAGAGAGAGAGAGAAAGAGAGAGAGAGAGAGAGAGAGAGAATAGAGCCTCTATGAAAAACTAGAAAGATAAAAAATTTTGAGTAAAGTAAAGAGAAACACAAATAGAGGCAAAAAGTTACACAGAGAGTGAAGAACGAAGAGGAACAAGAGAGTGACAAGAGAGGCTGGAGGAATTTGTAGAGAGGATAGAAACGTAAATAGAGAAAACGAGTAAGATAGTAGGGGAATAATAAAGTAATAAAGAGCCACAAAAAAGTAAAAACATGAAAAATATTAGGTAAGGAAGAGAGAGAAAGAGACAGACAGACAGAGGTAGAGAGAGAGAGAGAGAGAGAGAGAGAGACAGAGACAGAGACAGAGATAGTGAGAGAGAGTTACAAGGAGAACCAATTTTACTTGCATGCCGAGATGACGAGAAAGGTCCAAATTACTAAACATGAAAATTTTCAACAGAAGTTGAAAAACTCACCCGATAAGTTTTAAAATGGGCACAGCGAATTTAAATTGAGTGAGCGCATTGTGTATTAAAGATAAGTGAGACGATAACAAATGCGAGAAGGAAGAGAAAGGCTTGCGAATAGCCCGGTGGACTCCCCGTAGAGAAAACCATCTCTGATGAAACTTGAAGCGGCTCTCTCTTCCCAATCTCCGGCTTTGAACTGAGAAAGAGGACGCCCGGTGGGTTGCCAAGAGGAGAAGCCAATTTGAGTGTCAAAAAGATCAATGGGGAATGAGAATTTTGTAGGAGGGTCTTGCCCACAAATTAGCTTACCCCCTCCCTATGTGTATAAAAATTATTTTTAAAAAAGATGAGGATGTAAATAAAGGAACCACACACAAACACATACACATCCGTGGCAGGCCCAACAATGCGTTTATACCGCCTCTTTCCTTAGTTTGGGTCAATCTGTCTAGATCTGAAGATGTTTACGCTCTAATAAGTCTCATTTCTTAAGACACCACTGTATAATTGTCCATATTTCCTTGGCTATTTGAACCAGGTCAGATAGACGCCATCACTTGACATGTTAGACAACGGCCAAGTTTTATATATAATCATGTGAATTAGTTTTAGGTACATTCATAAATTCATTCATTTCAGACCCCATTGATAAACTGTACCCGTCCAAAACAGTTCGGGCTATCTCTTCACTTTTCCCGTAGTCATTTTTCTTTGTTCTTGTAGATACCTGACTACTCCATAGCCCAAACAAACAGGAGTTCTTAAAAACCTGAGCTCTGGAAGATGCCAAGGAAACTGCAAGAAAGAAGTTTTTTTTGTTTTTTTTTTTGGTAATAGTTCTTACATTGTATATGTAGTAAAAAGGCGAAAGAGAAGAAGAAAAAGATTTACTTATTCAAGTACAGATCCGACCTACAATTCACAAACACAAAGTTAAAAAAAGAATCTCCACATCCATCAAGAGGTACTGATTTAAAGAGTTCCTAACCACCTTCTAGAGTTTATCTGTCTACGTTCCTCTCTTCTCTCTCTCTCCCCTCTGTATGTCTCTCTGTCTGTCTGTATGTATGTATCTCTTTCTCTCTCTCTCTTCTCTCTCCCAATTTCTATGTAGATTTCTTCTTCTTCGTCACCTCTATCTGTTGAGATCTAAACTGGCCTTCAGATAATAGCTTCTAGATTTGGCTGGTAATACAAGCATGCCATTACGTGATGCAGTTAGGTCAGCAAACAAACAAAAGAATATTCTGGAAGATTCAATGAAACCGAAAAGAATTTTAACTGTTCAACTTAAGGAAAGGATTCAAAACGTTTATTAAGTGGCATTTTAAGTTTTTCTCTAGTTTTACAATTAGATTGTAAATCTTTTTTTATATACATGTACATCTATATAAAAAAAACCCAGAAAAAGTGATTGCAGTTCCTATCTTCAATAATAAAGTCAGCGAAAAGTAACAAAATTTTGACCTTGGCATAGGCATATTCACAAACGTTTGCAGTCGTTTTGTTGTTTTTTTTTTAAAACTGTACGAAATGATTTCTTTTTTTTTTGGGGGGGGGGGGGTGGTGGTGGTGGTGTCGAAATTCCATGAATAAAGATATTAAATATTAAACACTGCTATGTAAAAAGTTACCATCTAACTTAAAAAGTACTTTTACAGTAGAGTACCGGTAATATAAAGTTCGAAATGAGACACTGTTTAGTTTACATGGCTAAGGCTTTGTCTCCTTCATACAGGCCCAGTTTTTACCAAATTTGAGAATACCATTACACTTGTTGAAGTAATTTCAGAAATGCATTGCTTCATTTAATACCAAAGACACATGTAGATAAACATTTTGACATTTAGATAATAGAAAAAAAAAGAGAGAGAAATTATTTGTAACCGCAGTGAAATACGTGCCACATGTACTAAAATTAAATGTAAGTTCAATAGTTTTATTTTAAGTTATTCCTGTGTTGTTGTTTTAAAATAAAGGCATTTTATGAATAAAAAATTTGGTGCGAATTTATTGCGAAATTCGTTCATATTTCGCAATTTTAAGTACAAAATTTATGAATTTTAGTACAAAATTTATGAATTTTGGTGCAAAATTTTGGAATTTTTTTGCGCAAAATTGCTTGGTAACTGTGTAGTTCGGTGTGGTGAGTAAGCATTCCTTGCGCTATTTGCGAGACAAATAATGGTAAAAGAAACTGTTCTCCCCTATTCGATATATACCGAACTGTTGTTTATACCAAAAATATAGCTTCTTCAAGAGAAAAGCGTGTTCTGCCCTTAACATAACAAAAAAGTTTGTTGAATGACCAATCTATCCTTCCACTAAACCATCTTAAAATAACACTTAACGACTTTGCCTGCATGATACATGTAATACTTTTGCCTATAGCTCAAACTTCTTGGGGTGAAATTTTATTTCAATAATATTTTTACGTCTCGCAGGTCAATCGCAACTCTGGAGGGCTTTTTTGTCACCGGAACAAGTCAGTGCTGTGAGAGGTTACTCCGTTTACTAGTGAACAACAGCGGTCCCTTGAGACTTTGCCAGGTCGATAGAAATATATCGATACCGACTACTATGACGGCTGTATTGTAAACCCGATTCCCTGAAGAAATTAAGTTATCGATATCTATATATTTCTAGCGACCTGGTAAAGTCTCCAGGGACCGCAACCGTTCACCGAGTGTCTGAGAGCGACACAGAAACTTCCACCCAAACACATCGAAATCAAAGCAAGGGATCCTGTGAGAAAGAAAACACGATTTTTTACGGCACCCTTTAGAAATCCTCGCGAATATCATGAAGTGAAAAGCCTGTTCTTACAAGAAATGACTTTTTGAATCTATTCAGCGCCCAGCGAGATCCACTTAATAAGTTTCCTGGCCGGCTTTGTGTTCGGCAGCGCTCAACTGGCTTTCATCGGGAGGAAGTCGACGCAAAAAGGCGTTTTCCCTTCGACACGAATAAAAAGACCATTATCATCATGGAATCAAAATTCCTCAAAAGCTGATAAAAATGGCCGAACAAATCATTTCTTTACACTGCGGGGTTAGATCTCAGCTTTCCCCGCACAAAAGAAGCAAAAGTAAAAAATAATTAGCAGCTTTAAGACCAAGATATGTGACACTGGATAGCGAGACTGAACACAATAGGGGGTTCAAAAAAACGCCTTGTTCGTACATTCTCGCAACAAATGTTTTGCATGCATTTTCTTGTTTTCAAATATTTTTTAGTGAGAGAGTTAGCTCTACGACACGCTGACAGTTCAAAACTTGGTACCCATTTTGGAATCAATAGAATGAGAGGTAGTTAAATTGCTAGACTAGCTCATGAACTAACAATGGTCATTTATAATAATAATCTCAAACTGCTTTAGTTAATTTTAGTGAAAGAGGATACTAGAGCAAAATTGTTAAAACTCAATTCCTTTGACAAACCCTATAGAGACGCTAACATTATCATTGGATTTTTTTGTATTTCCACCTTGTTGCAATCTAAGCATAAAGATGCAATATTTTATGACAGTGTTAAAAAGCGTAGAATGGACTCTTCCACTTGAATAGCGTGGTGACTTTCTGAGCTAGTTTTGCTTTTTTTCGAAGTTTTAAGATCTAAGTATTGGGAATGAAATTTCAAGAGAGCATTAGGAATGCCATTAGAACCCAAATTATCGGTCCTTTTGGAAAACTTCCCCTTCGAAACTAAATCCACGTCACAACTTGGGAACGCAAAACTAATCCTTCTTTCTTAAAGATTTCGTATATCTGTCAATGGTACAATAGGAAAAATATCACGCAGCTTTAAAAAACGCTCTTAGACCACTTTTGATGCACGAGTCAGCACTAACAGATAGATTCAGGTCTGAAACAATGCTTGCAAGCAAAGCAATAATTTTTGCGCGCAAATCGCATTCCCAATTTGAGTATGTATAAAACCAAATAGCCGTTATTGGTAGAAAACCAACAATTAGAGTAGCCGTTCTTGGTAGAAAACCAACACAGACCTTAGCGTCTGTTGAGTTTTGCTGTGTAAATTTATCAATTTCGACTCTTGAAGTTTCAAACAGTAAACTAACTTGCCATTGTACGTCAATCACTTCATCAGCCAAATCAAAAGCCGCAGGCCGGCTCAATTTCTAATGGCAGGAAGAGCAGACCTCTAAAAACAGTGGCTTCTCACAATGGACCTCGAGCAGACCAAACGGGACGCAAAGAGCCCAAGAACAAAATTCTGATTCACTTGTTTAAAGAGCTCAAGAACTTCATCGACTCATTTCCAAAATACGAATCGCATTACTGTCGTGAGGGGGGCCAATGCGTTCCGACTGGGAAAAAGTACTTCTCGCCTGGCCTCAATACTGCAACACTCTACAAGATGTATAATGAGGATTGTGTTTCGAATCATAGGGGGCAGCGTGGCAAAGTGGGTAACGCGTCGAACTCGAGATCTAGAGGTCGCGGGTTCGACTTCCGACCATGCCATGTCGCAATTGCATTGGGAAAGCAATTTACCCTACTTTTCCCCCACTCGACCCATCTGTAAAATGGGTACCCGGCTGCAGGCAATTCATTCTTGAATTTGTGATATGGGCCTGCAACACCCTGCATATGGGTCAAAAGTGGCCTTCAAATGTGTTTGTTTGCGGGGTATTAGTGGCGCTGCTCTGTGGCGACACAGTAACGAAGCCAAATTTCCCGAAAGGGATAATTATAGTGTATGATATAAAATAAATAAAAATAGACAGGTTGAGTCACAACAGGTCTTTCGGAAGACTGAAAAAAGATTTCGGAATAGGTTTCCATCAGCCCCTGAAAGATACTTGCGAGACTTGTGACAAACACAAAGTGCAGATAGCAGCGGAACTAGATAGAGAAAAGGTTGATACCCTGAAAGAAGAAAGAAATAAACACCACATTAAGGCGGATAAGGTTAGGGAACCTATCAATAAAGACAAATGGAAAGGAAACGCAAAAGTGATTTGTTTTTACCCCCAAAAGACTATGCCTACACCTGTTTACCGGCTCTGTGGCCTAGCGGTAAGAAACTCGCTCAGAGATCGGGACGTGCGTGGTTCGATCCCCGGCCGAATCAAACCAAGGACTTTAAAATTGGTATTAGCACCTGATCCGCCTAGTGTCTGGCATTATGGATTTATTGTTAAGTCTGATCAGCCCGGTGTTAGGATAATGTGACTGGTTGTGATGTACGCAAGAGCTCCTTACATCACAGTGTGGCAGAACGCTTTCAATTGTCCCCTGCGCCGTCTCTGATATAACCTCGAAGTTGACTGGAAAGTTACAAATTCAACCAACCAACCAACCTGTTCTCACCACAAATCTGGTATATTACACGCGCCAGCTATGAACATAACCTAGGTATCCACGATGAAAACACCGGAACAGCCTCCATGTTGATGTGACATGAGGAGCAAGCGTCAAGGGGGCCATTATATATCAGAGAAAATGACATCCCTGAAACATAAATATGTTTTTAGAGTCCTCTACCGCTGAAGGCAGTCGACTTTACATTTTCACCCCAGCAGGCCTATACAAACCAGAGCAAATTCAAGTCATATTTCAGATGTTTACAGTACGGCTGCCTGTTAGGCGCTCAAATACTAAATTCCACAAATTTAAAGCACTGCTTTTAACCAGATACCCACTTTACAGGTGGGTGGACGGAGGAAATTTAGGGTAAATTGCTTTCCCAAGGCAATTGCAACATGACATGGTCGGGAATCGAACCCGCGACCTCCAGATCTCAAGTCCGACGCGCTAACCACTCTGCCACGCTGCCCTCATGCTGAGGTCAAAACCGTAAAGTAAAAACCTGTTCTGGCTGTACGTCGTAAACGACAACTCCAACAGAGTGAGTGCCTGTGATCAAAAGTTTCCGTGCCAGGCCATAGCTACATGAGTTGTGATCGTGACTTTGGAATCATCGAGCACCAGAAGCCACTCCATCCTTGTTTATTTATATACGATATGACGATTGGGTAGAACTTGTTAAAAGTGCAAGTAAAAAGTTTACAGTCTTCGAGATGTCGCCGAATGACATTGTACAGACTGAGAAGATAGAGTCGATTGTTTACAGGAAAAAGATGTACATGGAGAGAAAGTTGAGTAGCTAAAAATCGTATGACTTAGATAAAGAAAAGACGACGAACCCTTTAAAGTATTGTTTGGATGAGTCAACTCTTTTCCGGTGTTCAGATATTGGTAAGAGAAGTCTTAGAGAAAGGAGAGTTTCACTCACCTCCATGTCTTGGACTTTACCTCAGCTATACCCTAACGGCCATCCAAGAAAAGCAGCAAAATATAGAGACTTGCAGAGCTTGTTGGCTTTTGTTCCAATCTAGTGCATCATGCATTCTATAGCAGCCTGCTGCAAGATGGTTCTCGTGACCCCGATGCCGACACAGAAAACGGTATTGGTTATACAGAAGATGATGACGCTCAATGTTGATGGCTAATAAACTTTTCTTTTCTTTCTTTTTTTTATTATTTTTTTTTTTTTGGGGGGGGGGGGCAGCAAACCCTTAAAGTGCTTTTGATTCCTTATTAAAAGTAATATTAGTTCTTAATGATTCCTGAAACCTATTACTGTCTTTTCCTTTCATTTATTCACAAAGATCCTTCTTTTGAAGCCCATACAAAAAGGCAAAAAAAATTATAAACGTTTTATAAAGGTGTTTTTTATCCTAGTATTTTCCTTTCAAAATTTGTGCCTCTCATCAACACTTAATAAAGTGGCATTTGAAAGTTTCTTCATAATATCCTCATTGGAGTATAGTAGTTTTGTGCCCCCAAGAAAATCTTATTATATTATGTAGTCTTGAAAGTTCTTCATAATATTCTTATTCGAGTAAAGTAGTTATGCGCCCCCAAGAAAATCTTATCATATTATGTAGACTTGATTCACGTTTTAAACACTAAAGGACCATAGTTTAATGACGCCAGCTTTTTTTTACATTGCCTAACCCATCCCTAATTTATTGACATCACCAAGGGTGCCACATGTCTTGTGGTCAAATGTTTCCACAAAGCTGTAAAATAACTAGGGCTTGGCCTAACTACTGCAGTAAAATGATGATTGAAAAGTGGCTTTTATACAAAAAGAGTTATTAAATCGCACATCACATTTTAGGTTTACACCAGGTTTTCCATCAGTTGGCTTTTGCACTCCTTAATAAAGACATTAAAATTCTTTTATTTTTCAATGCGTTATTACTATGTTAAAAACTGATTAATATTGGTCAAAAACTGGTTTACACTGTCATATCAAATCTCAAAAACTGATTTACCTTGTCAGGTATATTGGTTAAATGTATCACGCTGTCTATAAAAATTGCAGAAAGTTTCTTCTCATATTTAGTAAATTAATAATAGAAATGCAGGTTTATGCATTTTGAAGATAAAAAACAATCAATGAGGTCATTTAAACAAAAACTAAACGGCCCTTTCTTTAAAAAATGAAATAATATGGAAGAAAAAAAAGTGTCATCAAAATTTGATGAGTGACTGGGTTAGCTAACTTTAATACAAAAAAACAAAAAGTCATCCGAAACCAATAAAGACGGCTGGGCTAATCCACATATTTCACTAATTTAAAAAAAACAGCAAATAATTAGCGAAAAAATGCACAAATACAGAGTACATTGTACTATAAAACTATTTATGGGTAAGCCGTTCTTAGAGTTTCATAAAAAAATAATTAAAAAAACATAAGTGCATGCAGGAGACAAGGTAAGATATTCAAAATCTTTGGAGTCAATTTTCTCAAAATTAATAATTTCGGGATGACCCACTTTTACTTAAAAGTGACTTTGTAAGGTGGATAAATGTTAAAAATAAGTGGGTTTTTTTATTTGCCATTTTCATATGGTCCACAATCATGACCGCTGCTCCTCTTGTACCCACCATTGTAGTTCACTGTGATTGTTTTATGGGTCCAAAAATCACCAAGTTGTTCAAAATCACAGTTTGAGAAGCGACGTTACTGCAGGGAAAAAGTATGGATACGTATATTTGTTCAAAAATAAAAACTAAAAAGATAAGAGATGTAAATAGAAGTAATTAAGACAGTTTGAGAAGTAAATTGTACAGCATTTTCAAACTGGCGTTGCGTACAGTAACAAAACACGTTTTACTTTCCCAACCCGGAGCGCTAGATCTAAGCCTATCTGGCATCCTAGCCAGTCATGGCTCGTGTGACCCTAACTCTCTTCCCAGCTTCCGCTCTGAAAAGGTCATTGTTTCTCCCAGCAAAAGGTCATCTCTGGCACATGTTGTTGAGAAGAGCAGTAACTTTACTCGTGGGGAGGTCACCGCCGCCGTGTATAAGACAAAAGAAGACAGCCCCCCCCCCCCCCTTGCTCTTGCTTGATTTATTTGGGTGTCTTCATTGTGCGAAAGCTTCAAGTACGAAGAATTTGCTTGCAGTTTTATTTTGACAGGATGACTTTTCTTCCCGACGTGTCCCTCCCCGAAATCACATTCATTTGTCAGTGTAGACCTACATCAGAGTAACATTGTAGAAAGAAGAGAATATCAACAAAGATGATGTTAGAAGATGGAGATCGAACACAGAACGGTGATGTGCGCTGAATGAGAGAGAATGTCTAGTGGATCTAATCCAATCCAAATTCGAATGTCGCAAATTTTTAATTTGAGAAAACGTGTTTTCAAAGCGGGTTATTTCCCTTTACTCTTAATTTGTTCTTCTATCTAATTAACCAGATATGGTGGTGTCTTTTTTTCGGAGCTCTTCTAATTGATTTTCAAATATGTGAAATGTTCGTGGCAATTTTAATCGAAATACATTCTAGTGAAAAGTTCTTTAAATTGTTCAAGACCTCTGCAGTAAAAATTTAGTCATTGTTCGAAGATAATTTTCAAGCAAAGACAGTTAGACCAAGTCAGAATTTTGCTTTATCATTATTCGAGTGTTTGACCAATATTTTCTTCTTTAAGCACTCGCTTTATTTATGTCAGTTTGATTCAGAAACGAAATGAATCGTTTTATTCTATCAGAATAATACATTTATATTCTACCAGAATAATACATCTACAATTTTATAACTGTATTTCGCGTCCTGGGCCAAAATATACTTTGGGAGTCTTACGTTCCCTCCCCTTAAAATACTTAACATTTGTAGAAAGTGAAGAAGAAGATCCAAACCCGCATCTTCTAGGCTATTTACGTCTTGGCTAGCAAGCCTGTTGAATACGGTGCCCTATGTCTAAGTAGCCTAAAAGTTATTTCAGCAATGCTGCTCATTTAGTTAAATTTTAAAAGGGGTCAGCTGTATCTAGCACAAAGTGAAACCTACCAAGCTTTTTTGTAAAGATGGGCAGGACAAACCATTCCAACATGAAATAGAGGAATCGTTACTCTAGCCCCCAAATTTCATTTAATGGTCAAAACTCGCGACCACCACTGGCTTGGCCTGGGTCATCTTGACCTGACTGACCACAGGAGAGCCGCCGGATACAAGATCTGGTGGTCAACTTGTAACAATACCAGGTTTTCTCACACAATACTGAAAACTGCAGGCTATGTACTCGGTACCAACTGCGTCAATTGACATACAATTAGTGCGAAACGTTGTGTCTATAGAATGTACAGTTTATCGCATTCATTGACTCTTTCATGCTACACAGCTTTTGGCTGAGAGCAGTAGTGAACTGGTATAGCCCACGTAGCGTTTCTCTCTCTCTCGCTCCTTCTCTCTCTCTCATTCTCTTTCTCTCATTCTCTCTCTCTATGTCTCTCTCTTGCTCTCTTTCTTTCTCTCGCTCCTTCTCTCTCTCTGAATATGATTGTCTAGTCTCTCTGTCTGCCCATGTCTCTGTTTCACCCAACGTGTCTTTATGTGTCTTAAGCCTTCTTTCTGTACGCGATTCTGTCACTCTTTGTCTCCCTAAGGTGTTCATCTCCCCCCCCCCCCAAAAAAAAAGAAGAAAACCAACAATAACAAATTATAAACAAATATTAAAAGTGAGATTTAGAACTGTTAGGTCATGGAATGTGTTGATCAAACTAAAGCAACAACAGTCAGGTATTTTAAGTCTTTGTGCGCTTTTACAACCAAAGAGAAGCTATGCAGTAATCACACTTTTACAATAGCGATGATCGCCCAAACGGTTCCCTGAGTAGTTTCTAGCCGTCCAAACGGTTCCTTGGGTTTGTTTGTAGCCACCTAAACGGTTCCCTTAGTACCCAGCCGTCCAGCGGGTTCCCAGAGTAGTTTCTGGCTGTCCAAACGGTTCTTTAAGTAGTTTCTAGCCGCCCAAACGGTTCCCTGGGTAGTTTCTAGCCGCCCAAACGGTTCCCTGGGTAGTTTCTAGCCGCCCAAACGGTTCCCTGGGTAGTTTCTAGCCGTCCAAACGGTTCTCTGAATAGTTCCTGATCTGTCTTTCTTTCATCGATCGATCCGAATGTTCATCTTATGTTGACAAGAATGTCATGGTGTTTACCTTCCGTTCATTTCAACTATCTTGGTATAATTATACTTTGAATTCATTGACGAGACAGCTTTGCAAATGGAAAGAGTACTGAGCATTTTATGGGTGCGGTTAGGTTACTAGCAAAAACAAAAACACGTCGCGTGTAACTTAGTCAAAGGGAGTGAATGAGAGAGATTTATGGGAGAAGGGAGGACAGACTCTGAGAGAGAGAGAAAGAGAGAGAGAGAGAGAGAGAGAGA
>BMAT01005937.1:184236-194308 GCA_019649035.1 Elysia marginata | reverse complement strand
CTCTCTCTCTCTCTCTCTCTCTCTGACACACACACACTCTTTGTCGTTCTCTTGTTCTCTCACTCCTTGCACTGAAATATATCTTTCTAAAGTTTTTCTGGGTCTTAATTAAATTAAACTTTGTTCATTTACAAAGTTTTGTACTTATTTTTTTGTCATAAATATTTCTCTTCTATTTTGGTTTGCATTTTATAGAGTCATGCAAATTATGTAAATCTTTGCTAGTTAAAAAAATAAGTAGGCCTATGCGACTACTAGTTAGATGTAAAAAATGTTTTTAAAAAAGAAAACGATTTGTGTTTGTGTGTGTCGAAGGGAGGGGGCGAGTGGCATCTTCACACTAGTTATACAGACATGTAAATATTGTTAACACAATGTTGGCATTATGGAGCAAATAGATGGGCCAAACATTCTCGAAGTCTAAGCAAGATAACCAAATCTTGCCACTGTATTCTCACTCTAGTAGTGAGATCTGTAGATTCTGTGCAATGCCGCTCATTGAACCGTATTGCGATGGCAAACAGGCCATGATGAAGAATTTTCATTGTATCTAAAACTTATGTATAATTTTTACTCCAATGTAAAAAGTAGACTTCTAAGATAATGTGGTTCAAAGTAGGCTTGTTGCAAACCTCCAAGCTAAGTGTACGAATTCTGAAATATAAAAAAAGTTAAATGATAAGCTCTTGAACAAAAAAAAAATAACACAAAAACAAAAACGACTAAAAAGTAAAGAGATCTATTGAAACGGGAGCGCCCATTAACTTCACATCGACTTGAAATCACATTAACTGTCATTGATGAACATTGTGAAGACCGCATCATCCAAGCATGAAGCGCTAATGTGGAGTTTATCAAATCTGAGGAGATGTAAAGAGATGATGTCTGGAAGGCACAGGAAGACGGTGTCCCTAGCTGTGGATGACTGACTGAACTGCAAGGAGAGAGGCAGATATTCCAGGTAGTCGACACCGTCCGGCCGCATCAGTGCCGGTTCGAGGACTCTGTAGTCTGGCTCAGTCTGCGCTGACAAGCCGCTAGTGCCGGGCACTGAATCGGTTTTCAATTATTCGGACAAGTGGGTGCATCCGAATAAGTGAACAATTGAATCGCTTTATGCAAATTAGTAGTATGATTACGAACCGAGAAGAAATAAAAATCGCTGGTAGTAGGTTGATGGTTCTCAAACTGTGAATTCAGAGTTTTTTTTACACTGTTAGCAAATTTTTCCACATTCTAAATATAGATGAACTCAAAGAAACGACTCTCTTCAAAGTATTCTTTTTGTAAGCAACTCTTTCAAGGATCCTAAAACGATTCATTGAATCCGGTAGTGAAGGGTTTTTTCGGAACAGCGACTCTTCTAAGTCAATCCGAATATTCGAACATTTTATTCGGATCATGCCCTGGCTTACAAGCCGCGCTCCAGGCGGTAGTGTGAGCTTTCTGAGTGAGGGCGAGTCTCCCACACCTGACCTGACCCATTCGACCTCATCTGAACTGAGTCAGCTTGCTATCCGCAGGCGATAGACAGTTGAAGTATAGAGCGGTTTTTTTAAATAGATCTAATTATGGCGTTGAATAGAGGGAACGACATCAGTGGTGAAGCAAGAGTCGCGCCCCTTCTTTGTATGTTAACACCCCCCAAAAATACCCTCTTGAAGTGTTCAATGTAATCTACACCTTTATGTAGAGAGTTGATGCCGATATGATTGCTATCTTTTATTCCTAATACGGTAAAGAGCTTAACAATTAAAAATGTTTACAAATGAATGTTGTTTTAAAGAAACCGCTGTCTCATAAATTTTCATTACTTTGTCTTGGTGCGACAGTGGCAATCTTATTTTTTTTTCGCACAGCGCTGTCTTCACAACAGTTCACCAATAGGCTATTCACCAATACATAAACTTTTTAAACTAGCATTTAGAGATACTCTTACAAAGATAGACTTACGGAAAAGTAGCCTATTGATACGCTTCTTGGAATTGCAAAAATTTCAAGGCAAATTGGAAAGTATAAGAAGACAACTGTTGCGCTGTTGTAGACATTACTGCCAGTTGTTTGTTGTTTTTATTTTGTTGTTAATGTTTTGTTTTTTTGTTGATTTATTTTGTATGTTATTCCCTCCAGGTTTTATTTCACAGGAGATCTCCAGTCATAAAGTTTCAACTTTTTTTTAGCTGGGGATCATTAAAGCTTGCGTTCTTTTTGTTCAATGCTCAATCTTAGCGCTCTGGAAACGGGTCCGAATCCCCGCGAGGCGGCTCCTGTTGCTTCCCGGGTCGCTCGTAGATCGAATGACGGAACCGCAGTCAGTTGTCTCGGCGGGGGCGAGGAGCAGCCGAGGCACGATGAAAAGGTGGGGTTGCTTCTACAACAGGCAGGGGCAAGCGGCTGGCAGCCAGATCTAGGCTAGGCTAGCCCTACTTTCTGTATGGGACTTCTCTGGCAAACATGGTGCTCGAGAGATACGAAAAAGAAATACGTGTAGCCTACCGGTACCTGTAAATATACCGGCATGTACGATAGGAGAAGAAGGTGCAGAGTGGGTCTATGTGAACAACATAGGAAAGGTAAAGAGATGGCAGGATGATACAGATAGACCGAACTAGAGACAGAGAATAAAACTAAAACTAAGACAGATTATAATGAATGAGAGACACACATAGGGAAGAGAGAGAGAGAGAGAGAGAGAGAGAGAGAGAGAGAGAGAGGCCTATGCCTATAAGATCGCGCTTCAAGCTGATTCACAAACGCTGTAGGACTTGAAACAAAGGTACCTCATTGAGTGTATTTAAGAACGAGAGATTTGGCATTACATGACGATGGAAAATTCGAAATTTGCCATTACATTCCAGTGGAAAAGTTTCAGATTTTACATTACATTACGATGGAAAACTAAAGATTTGGCATTACACTGAGAAAAAATATATTTAATGTGTCTAATTCTCAAGAAAGTATTAGAGTGGGGTATGGATAAGTAGAAAGAAAGGAATGTTTGAAAACAAAGCGGTAAATGCAACGTTTAATGCTTCTTATTTATGCGGGATTTAAACTCTCCTCGGCTGATTGTAAATATCCTAACATCAAGCTACTACTAACACCTCCGCGGCTCTTTGTATTTTGAAATAATGGATTTTTTACTAGACATGATTAGGAAGGATGTCTAGTGCTATTTCATTGACAGTTTTTTACTTTTGAATAAATTCATACGAATTCCTCTTGACATCAAAAGGGGTAGGGTCTATACTGAGAGTTCCAACTGAGTTTGAAACGCTAAGCATGTGGTGTTCCGTATCTTTCCATTATGACTTGTGGTTACTACATTTTATTTCTATACGGGAGGTTTGATTCATTAGTGACCCTTCCTGTAACAGTAGAGGTTAAGAATATTTGGAACAGTTTTGTTTCTCGTGAATGCTACGATACAATCTACTATGTTAACCTTCATGTTAGTTGAAAAGGTCACGAAAGGATTTAGAAAAACTCTCGGCCATTCCGACTTACCAGTTAGACATTTCAAGCGAGGCCTGTTTTAGCTATTCTAAACCAATTACATTTGAATGTAAGGATTTACAAAATCTTTCTTATGTTAATTTGTATTACTTTTAGTTTTTGTACCATCCTTGGTCTTACGTTAGTTATAACATTATTTCTAGCTTTTTTAAAGCCGTTGTTTCTAATTCTGCTGGTTTTAAAGAGTCTGCTTAATAACTAACAGTGTGTATAAGAGTCTAAAAATAGATGATATCAGTCGAGTAGACCAATCCCCCTGTAACAAATGTATTTTTAAGTGTCACAGCCATCATTTTGCATCTGGTGAGGCTGTAGACTACACGTAAGGAACCCACGGCGCCAATAGAAGACATGTCAAAGAGGTAAAAGGCAAGGGAGATTTTTTTTCCTAACATTGCTATTAATACATATCCTAAAGACAGAATCCTCAAGAACGTGTCCAAAATGTGTGAATTTATTCCTATTCAGACAACGCATGCCAATGTCTTGATGGGAATTAGCACAGCATGATCGTCCACGACTCCTTTCAATGTCTTCTCCTCCTTCACTCGACGAAGCCCAACAAGGATTTTTTTACCTCCTTCCCGAGTGCTCTCTCGGCGTGCCCCTGAGAGAACAGTGTGCGCATCCCGCTGGGCGGTATACGGCCTGGGCTATAGTCGGGAAGCAGCGAAGCTTGCGACCATCTCGTCTGCCGGTCGCTCGGCTGTTCTCAGGTCTCCCGCAGCGAGGAGCTGTGTGGCCAGGAGGAAATGAACAGCAATTTTCTCGGGAGGAATCCGTTCCTTCCTCGAAGTTTTCAATGGCGGTCGACTCGGGTAGCCTGCTTCGCTAGACTTCACTCGACCTGTTCACATTTTATTATTCCTACCTCCTCACATTCATACATTCTGGACCCAGAAATTATGTTAGCAATAGCACTAGCACTACTTTTGTGTCCTTTGTAGGGGAGATGATGTGTGCTGATAAAACTTTGTATGGAATACATGTTCAATATGAACAGCTAAAACTGGAATTGCGCGGGTCGTCGGTGCTTAAGTTTAACTCAAACGTTTTGAGTCCATGATTCCTGAAATTTTTTTTGTCGTTGTATTTTTTAGTTCGACCTCATCATTTTATTGGGGAAACCTCATTTAGCAACAACTCCCTCTTTGATCAGAACCCATGTAAAGCGCTTAGAGCACATTAGTGGATAAGCGCTATATAAAAATGCTCTTTATTTATTTTTAGCTTTTATTTTGTCAAGCGCTTTGAGACTTTAAATTATTGTAAAAAGCGCTATATAAATTTAGATATTATTATTATTATTATTAACTAACGGTGACATCAACTAGAATCTAAATCTTTATTTTAGTTCCGAAAAATGGCGAAATTGAAGCAACTGGTTGTCAAATTGTTGTAAAACAGTTTAAATAAATGATGAAATTTCGTGCTTTTACTTTAAAAATAATAGAGATATCAAGAGGATAGTTGACTCTTTCGAAAAAAAAATTAGGGCCTACTTAATTTTCCATGCAATATTTCTTTTTGTTTGCGCCATGTCGTTACAGTTGCTTTTCTGCAAATTTGGTTGGAAACAATTATGTTGTATTGATAATAAAACTGAGTAAACTCGAGCGAGTTATGGCTACAGCTCGAATACTATAAGTACAGCCAGTAGACAAATAGACTGCTAGTTTTGTTTTTGTTTGGAACACATCGTGTTCGTAAACAATTGTTTCCCAAACAATGAAAAGATTGTAACAAGGCATTACATTTTTTCACATTAAGGTATATAAATTAGTGAATATAAAACAAAAAGCTCTATTGTCAAATTCAAACTAAGAGCAAGAACTCTTAAAAAATCAGAGAACAGAGAGGCACAACTGTTGCTGTTAGCGATAGAGAAAATCATACTCAGTGAGGAAAATTCACTGTTCACTTTTTCGTTTTAGTGCACTCATGTTTCTACACTAAGCCCGTGTTTCCACTGAAACAGAAACAAACCGACCGAAAACGACCCGACCCTACAAAAATCGGCAGTGAGAATAGCTCACCCACTAGTTAGTAAGAAATCATAGAGAAGTCCACCAAAGTGTTTCCACCAAAACGACACGACTGTAGCCGACTTTAGTCGAGTCGGTTGGAATACGGTTTGCACTATTTTGGACGGGTCGTTTGGGTGACTCATCAGCCAGAAGCCTGCCACGGGTAAATAAAAAAATTTTTTTTAAAGTTATTTTACAAGACTGTTGTCATATTCGTGTTCAGCGCCCTAATATTAGCAAAATCAGTGCGTAAACAGAAGGTTTTAATGAAAAATAAAGATTTTAGAATTTTATTTATAATTAGCTTTATTTTTGTTAAGCCTAGCTACTGGTCCCCTTTCACCTTTGCCACTCACGTGGGAAAGCCAACGTACCATTCCTCTATTTCATGTGTAGCTCTTGTCTCGGTCTAGTATCGGGTCGTTTCTGGTTTGGAGTTTCGTAGATGGAAACACACAACGGAAGCGACCAGACTAAAATCGGTTTGGGTCGGTTTGGATCGGGTCGTTTCTGTTTTGGTGGACCCGGTTACTCTTGAACAACGGCGGTCCGTTGAGACTTTGCCAGGTCGATAGAAATATATATCATTCAAGAGCTCCGTAACTCGTTTTACTCTAATCCCTTTCCACTTATTCACGCATTTACTACCGATAGGCGTCCTCGGTTATCTCCTCATTTCCTCTTTCACGCCGCGCTCCTACTTTCTATTAGAAAAACCTCCACAAGAAACTTCGCTATCTCTGACTTTGTAACCTTCTCCCCTAAGCTCTCTCCTACTTTATTTTCCGAGGTCTTATCGGCGAAAACTGTTATCTATCTTATGAACTCTCTGGCCCGTTGTATACAAGAAGATTATCTCGCCCAAGTTACGATGAGATTTTAATGGTTCCTTAATCTCCCGCAGACGTCAGGTATCTCGTAGAATGTCGCGGTGTTGCTACTTCTCAAAGTAAACTCCCCTGCCAAACTAGGCAATTTCGCTGATAGAAAGTGCCTGCTCTCTCGATTTTAGCGCCAAGTCTCCGCAAGGATTTTGTATCGCAGAGACAACGAAGAGAATGACACGCCTATCAAATATCGCTAGCTTCACACTGTTGACCTGCCTGTATGTCTGCCTGTTTGCTTCATATCTCTCAGTCTCCTACCTCTCATTCTGTGCACTATCTATCATATTGTTTAGCCAGAACCCGAGTAGACTACTTACTATATTATTTTCTTGCAAATGCTAGCATTCCATTCTTGATCTTGGGTAAGTATCAACATTTAGCGTCCCCTCCCCCCCTCCAACTTCCTTCAACACTGCACATTAAACTTTTTTTTACCTCTCTCACAACCATTTTTAAAACTAATCATCCTAATACCCCAACAATTTATATCATTAGCTATTAATAGACATACAAGAGACATTTTCAACTCCATCACCACCACCAGCAACCACTTTACTACTACTACTACTACTACTACTACTACTACTACTACTACTACTACTACTACTACTACTACTACTTACTACTACTACTACCACCACCAATACTACAACTGTTACTGCTACTACTACTATCACTACTACTTGTAGTACTTTACTAATAATGATTGAAAGATTTTAAAGGTATGATTTTTTCTAACCTATAGTATAGTACTATAGTACTGTTTGGCACCTGTAGTACTAATTGGACATTAAAATTACCCAAAACTTTCAAAGATATAGCTACCAACCAGTAGGCTCTGTAAGATCAAGATGTTATCAGGTTCTAGGACACAAAAATCGTGTGGGCAAGGCGATAATAAAATTTGTGTTAAGCCGGTTCAGGACTGTTCTTTCTTTCGCGCGCATTTAACTTTCATAAATCCACCCTTTACATTATCAAAAAAAAGGAAAAAAAGCACAAGAAAAAAAGATTCTGAAAAACTTTGCTATCCAAGTGTGCATTTCTATTCGTACATGTAACCTACATGATCCCTCTCTCTATCTATTTCTCTTCTCTGTTTGTCTGTCGTATACTTTCTTGTAAAGAATCTAATTACTGCTGGGTTTTGGTTCCTGAAATTACAAATAAAGGGTTACATCGGCTAGCTTCCTCCGTGTAATCACTGCGCAGTTAATAGTCTTGCTCAGGCCTATTTCACGGCTGGTTTAAAAACATTGCTTCAAAGATAGCGCTGGGGAAATCAAACCCGTGCTGCTCGGGCCAGTGATAATTTGAGTTAAAGGATGCTTACTGCTTATTGGGCAGCGGGGCAAGAGGAACTGGCTTGCCAGGACGCCAGGAACCGGGCAGATGTGAAGATAGTTGTAACCTGACGTGGCTCGGGGAGAATCAGTTATATCACCCGGCACGTTTCAACGCAGCCCAGGACTCGGTGAAAGTGACCTGGGTCCAGGTCCCTGGAATAATCAGGCCAAACACCCAAAAAGGGTGGTAATCTTGAACTATAGCGGCCCCTCGAGACTTTGTCAGTTTGATAGAAGTATAGCGTTATCGATTAAATTAACAGGTCAGAGAGAATTACCAAACTTACAAATAATATGGCTTGTTTTCAAGTGTTGATTAAAAAAAATAATAACAAAATATAAAAAAAAACATAACGAAAATGTCTTCTTCATTCTTGGCTGTAAAAGTAATCACTGATCTTTCTGACCTGTTAGAGTATACTTCTAAGTTTTATTGAACTGGCAAAGTTTCGAGGGACCGCATGTAGAAAACAAAAAATTATACACGTGGAACTACAGAGTAGCATAAGAAACGGCAACTTTCTAATAGGCCTATGGAAGCGGGAGTGATCCCCCATTAAATTCACTGCCCCGAGGACTTACTCGTAAGCACGCAAGAGTTCAATTTGTGTCTTAATGTTCTTCTCAAAAAGTAAATTTTTACATTTTGGTTTTAGAAAGGGAAGAGGGTGCACAGACGCTATCTTTGCCCTGAGACAGCTATGTGAAAAGACAATTGAATACGACAATGAACTACACCTCATTTTTGTAGACTTAGAAAAGGCTTTTGACCGAGGGGACAGAAACAAATTGTGGAAGGTTTTAGAATGCTATGTTATACATGGACAACTTTTGGACAGTGTAAGAGCAATATACAAAAACAGTCAGAGCGCAGTTAGAACAGCCAGTGGCCTAACAAACTGGTTCCCAGTGACATCACGAGTCAGACAGGGATGTGTGTTATCTCCCCTACTTTTCATCATTTACATGGACCGCATAACACAGGCAGCAAATCCAGACCCAGAATGTTTAAATGAGCTTCTCTTTGCCGATGACCAGGCACTATTCAGCCCAGACAAAGATACACTTCAAGAGCACATAAACCAGCTCAACAGACAGTGTGAAGCACATGGCATGCGCATTAACATAAAAATGACAGAAGCAATTACCATCAGCAGAAATGAAACAACAACTGCCTTCAACATAGAAGGAAATGCTCTCCTCAACGCTACAGAATTCAAGTACCTGGGCAGCTTCTTCACAAAGGACTGTCGCATAGTCAGAGAAATTGAGGTTAGATGCCAGAAAGCAAACTCCATCAGTTACCAGTTAGCCCCACTTCTGAAACATGAAAGCATCCCCATCGCCACAAAAGCAAAGCTTATAAACTCCATCTTCCTGACCACTTTAACTTACCAGTGTCAAACTTGGCCCCTTACCCAAGGACTCAAAAACAAGCTAGTCACATGCGAAATGCGATGTCTCAGAAAGGTAGTAAATAAGACAAGACGAGATAAAATCAGAAATGAAGTCATAAGGGCGCAAGTGGGTGCTACTCCTGTCCTACAACATGTTGAAAACCAACAGATCAAGTGGTTTGGCCACTTGATGAGAATGCCGACTGACCAACCAGCACATCGGGCCTATAACTCCAGATACTCGGGCAAGAGACCTAGAGGACGCCCGAGACGCAGATGGAGTGATTCAGTGGCAGATACACTCAAGGGCCACAACAAGAGCCTCTGTGAAGCGTCCCATCTGGCAGTTGAGAGAAGATTGCATCTCCCCGCGACACCTAACGGTACAAGCGGACGGAAAAAGTAAAGTAAGTAAATACATTTTGAGCTAAAATTCCCAAATGTATGGGGGAATAAAAGCTGAAATAAAATAACATCTGAAAGATTTATATTAGTTATGTATAATCATTAATCTGATTCTCTTTTTGTGAAATCCAGAACCTATTTCCCTCAAAGCGTTATATTATAGAATAACAGAAAATATTGACTAAATAAACACGCAGGCTGCGGCACTGCAAAACATTCTACTTAAAGATGTTATAAAAACTGCCATGAAATTGTTCCTTGACCTATTGGCTTGATGGAGGTAATGAAAGAAAAGAAGATCAAGCTATTGTTTCCCTTTAACCATTCCTTTTAAGATCGCTTACAGATTGGGGCGATGAGAAAAATTTGTAAAATCAAGCGCATGAAATATGTCCACGGTGTCAGCAAAGCTACCATAATAAAACAGTTATCGTTGAGTGAGATAGTAAGACATGCTTCCTGCTCCGTAAGGGGCAGTGTTAGAGCCAGCAGTA
>BMAT01005937.1:171194-183167 GCA_019649035.1 Elysia marginata | reverse complement strand
GTGTTAGAGGCAGCAGAAAGTGCACCCAAAGAGGCAGCGTTAAAGGCAGAAGTAAGTCCGGATTGAAAATGGCCAATGAATAAAAATCTGAAAACGACGTGAGAGTGAGACTCTCAGATCTTCGGAATCATTACTACTATAAAGTAACAATAGGCAAGAGCAAGTCTCTAAAAAGGCTTAAAGAAATAGGGTGTTTAAGTTTATATACTGCAAAAGGTTTCTTGCAAGGTGTTGAAAGACTAATTGATGTTTATTTAGGAAGAAAACTTGAGCTAAAAACTCAAATTTAAGTGGGGAAAGCTGAAATCAGCAAAAATCTAAAAGATTTTTTATCTGTGGTAAGTGTGCGGACCACAAGGTGCAGAGTCTGAGCACGCAGTGGGTGTGCGATCACTAAAACAGAGAGAGGAAAAGAGAGAGAAGAGAGAGAGAGAGAGAGAGAGAGAGAGAGAGAGAGAGAGAGAGAAAGAGACAGGAGAGACAGACAGATATAGAACAAAGAGAGAGAAAAACAAGGTGATTTAGAAGAGGGAGGGGGGAAGGAGAGAGAGAGAGAGAGAAAGAGAGAGAGAGAGAGAGCAGAATGGGACAAGTTTTACCGAATATTTTCTAGAAGAAAACAAAATGAAAATATGCAAACGAGTGAAACGCCCAAACACGTGATTACATTTTAACTGTGATTTATTTTGTTGCACCTTTGAACATGAAAGAAATACATGGAAAACAAAATAGAATGCATTTCGAGTTCATAACAAAAATCCTTCTCTCTCAGGCTAGACTCAAATCTCACACTGATTTTGTTACATTCCTCTCCATACCTAATATATTTGTATATATACATGTATATATATATATATTATGTCTTATAGAACTAATGCATGTATTCCAAAGATTTTTGAAATTTTGCACCACATCTGTCATACCGGGCATATCTTACACTTCTGCCTCGGACAAACAAAATGCAGTATCTGTCGTATGGTTTACACTGCAGGTACTGCTTTTCATTTCTCCCGGGAAGCCTTGCCTTCCATAAATTTTTCAGTTGGACAGAAAAAACCCTAAGTAAAGACCTAGAAAAATGTTAGGGGGCAAGGGTGGTGGTCTTATTTAATGGGTTAATACTATACCCATATAAGCAGAATGATGTCCTCCAATTTAAATTCACACAAGAAGGGTGGTCTTTATTGAAAGGGTCTTAATTATGGGGTTTCATTGTACTCCTTATCTATTGTGATCTGTACATCCCATCCAAACCTCACAGCAATCCACGTATTTCACAGGTTTCTACCAGTACACTCTATTTCATACCTCTTGTACAAGTCTCATACACGTATTGCCATAGGCTTTCAATTTGCCTTGTACCTTCCACAACATAATTGTTGCAAGTTTTATACAGCCAATATTTGAGTTTTAATGGCTTTATAAAAGTGTTGCACTTGCGAAACTTGTGACAAAGCCTAGCCTATAGATGAATAGGAGAAATTAATGCAAATATTGTAGGTCCTTTCAATTTTCGTTGTTGTAAAATTTGTGCTGCAATTTTAAAGCAATGTATGTTACTATCAATTCAATATAATACACTACTGCCAAAATGCTGAAAACTCACTTCGATGGAAAAATTCATGTTATTATAATCATCGTACTTAAACTCAAATTTGTAAAACATTTGGATGAAGACAACGAAAGAGCAGAGACCAATTTATTTTCTTACAGCAAGACATTCTATTTCAGCTTATGTTCCCCATTGGAAAATATAATTTAAATAGGCTTAGTTTCATTCGGTATTTTGGTTGGTTCTGTTCCAAAATCAATAAAATGACAGCGGCTTTCAATATTTCTTCAGTTTTACTTATGGTTTAACGAACAAAAAACCCCCTAAATACCAAACATTTCAACAATGATATTTATAAATATTTAGTCAAACGCCGAGTTATCGGTCAAGAATATTGCAATTTTCACATTTCAAACAGTAGATAATTCAGACACTGCTACTTTTCTTTGCTTTAAACGATAAAGACTTCTCTGTATTGTAATCTTGCAATCTGAATTTTATGTAAATTTCACATCAAACTTTTCACCAATTGAAAAAGTATAAAGAGTTAAAATGTGTAATTTTTTAGCAATTTTGTCTTGTTATCAATTAAAAAATTCTGACTTCCAGCTCATCTGGCCTGCCTGAAACATTTATCAACTGACAGTTGTTAAAGCTTTGCATACAGTTGTTCACATTATTAATTCTAGCAATGTACTACCTGCTCTTTCACGCTTCTTTTCCGTCCAGTTTTCTCTCCTTCTCTGTACACTCTCTTCTCACATTTATCACTCGCACTCAAATTAAAATCATACAACAAGAGAGAAGAGCTCTGTATTGCTTTTCAATCGTTAAAGATTTGTACATGGAGGATCACAAACTAATAACAAATTAACAGCAGACACAGCACTAAAGAATGACAGTCGACCCACTTATAACCATCTCATACACCCATAGACAGAGTTCCAATAAATATAATCTGATACAATTTATAGTTTCCATTGCTGCTTAACAATTTTTGTTGAGCTAAAAAAAAAATAAGTAAAAAAAATTGATGTTGAAATTCATAATAGAAATGGAACTCATCTGTAAGCAAAATAGCTCAAAGCTCTAATTATCACACATTCAACATTCAGACATAGAATTCTAAAATCAAGCCATATAATCATGGTTAAAAGAACAAAAATTCTTACAAAATTAAAAGCAATTAAACTTGATTCAGTGTTCAGCGCACATTGCGAGTTAAGAATTACAAAATCATATCTTTTTCTTTATCCCTTGTATGATACCACTTTGTCATTCTTAGCTTGCGGTATTTAAAAAAATACACTCAAGACACAAAATATTACACGACTGATTGTACCTCACACTTCTCACTACTTTTCAAACTGGCGTAACACATCCACAACTAAACCATCGTCTCAAAGATGTCGTCTAGAAGTAAAAACATCATAAAACAAATAGGAGGCTATGTATTGCGCCTGCATCAATAACAGAGCATATCAATAGTAGAGACCTTGCAAGCAGACGAGAATTAAATATGACATAAAGGCGCCCACAGGCAGCGTAGGTTTTACAGTTTTGCAGTTAGCCCATCAGGCATTAAGGATTTCCACTCCTATGGACTTTGTCCTCCTCACCAGGCCGATAACACATGGTCTCTTTGCTTGCATCACGGTTACAACTTCAAGCAACCACAGATTCTCCTGGAGATTTTTTTACTTCTCATATCTTCTCTCTGACACAATGAATACAACTACCAAAATACTCTCCCTAACTTCTAGAAAAGGTTCACACATGGTTTACATTCACAAATAAGAAAAAGAGACAAAGAAAACTTGTGATTATGTTAAACTTTTTGAGAGAGGTTATTGATAGTGAGCTAACGGATCTCTCCTCTTTTTATAATGTATTATAGATAAACAGATTTCTGGATAACTTGAAGTCATATTTTGTTCCCATATGGTTTAAAATATCAGATCTGCGCTGTGCTTATGATCTGACAGCAACTAGAATACCTCAGGCGTATTACAGACTGCTTGATAATATCAATATACTGTGTTTTACAACCTAACTGAAGGAAACACCTACCCCTCCAACCTTGCACATACTGTCGAACATCAAGGAGGACTACAATTACATACTTATTTTTCGTTTCTACTGTTTTTTTTTCTTCTTTTTTTTTTTCAAATAGAACATCGTTCATGCTTATCGTTGCTTGAAGTAGCTCTATTGTTCAAGTTGTATCTACATTTATACAAGTATAAAGAAGTTTTGTTCTCAGTTATCGCTCATAGTTTCATAATGCATATTTCTATTTAACCAAAAAAAAACTAGGCAGATGTCTATCAAACAAAAAGAATACAACTCAACTTTGTGAATACAATTTATACAGGCTTATGCCAAGCTGAAGTTATCTCCTTTTCTTTTGTTTTTATCTTCTTTTCTTTTGCTATCACTTACTATCACTTCTTCAAGAAAAAGCTTCACCGAGTGCGTGTTCCTCATAAATAAACAAAATTTAGTCTGTGAGAACAAACATTGAGTGAAAGACACAAAAATATTTTGAGAAAGTAGAAGTAAGGAAAAAGTGAGGGACTTTTTGAAAAATATAGACGCTCAAATTAGTGTGAACATTTTCATCTCAGAGTGAGATCATCCCGTAACTTTTGCTTTCTTCTCAATCCCCCCAAAAAATCTTATTTTATAATATTATTTTTTTTTTAAAGAAAAGGACAGTATTCCGTCACCACTTGCGGAGCCAGGAATAAGCCTGGGTAACATTACATTCAAAGTCCATTGTTCTCAACAAAAGTTACAAATAGTGAAGAAGATAAAAAAAAAGACTCCATCGATCCTTGCATGCATCTTAAAACTCATTCCATCAAAGTCACACACTCACCCATGCTCTTGCCCCAGTGCCAAGCGCTGTTCCTGCACTTTTTTCATGATTTTGGAGAAAAAAATTTGTTGAATTCTTTCACTGCCTACACCCCGAGTGAGACCCAGGCTATACAATACTTGTTTTTTAAGTCTCAAGAACCTTCAAAATCATATTGCCATGAAAATGTGCCTATAGTAACAAGTACAGATTATTCTCTTTTTAAAATCAGATATTGCAATTTTTTTTAGTGTTGCAATATTTAAAAAAATTTTTAATGCTACTGGCAGACAAATTCCTTGGCAGTGAAGGGGTTAAAGCTATCACCACCAAGTGTTATAATTTTTTTATTTTTGTCAGTTTGGCAAGTCAAAACTACTACTTGTAGTGGAGATATGCCCATCTGGTATGGACACAAGACAGACACAGGTGAAAAAAGTAAAATAAAACAAATGAGAAAAGCCTGATTTTGTCAGATACTTGGCTTTGCTATGAGGTGGCAAGCACTGATTTTGTCAGATACGTCGCTTTGCTCTGGGGCGGCAAGCACAAATGTAAAAATTTACTCAGAATCACAGCTGCAACATCTACCCCACAAACTCCCCTTCCCCTTTACACCCAAACCCCTGGAAGATAATGTTGATGTTGATGGTGATGATGATGACGGCGATGTCTGTGCTACCTCATCCTTCTCAACAAGTAGATGACAGACAGGAAGCCAGCAAGGGCTGAGGCCAGGATGAGGTCCCACTGCGGCCCGAGGTATGCCATCGGATCCAGGAGACTCAGCAGGCCGGACACCCCCTCAAACTTGGAGGGAAAACAGCGGCAGAAGCAGCGGCATGGAGCAAGGGTAGAGAAAAAGTTCAAACAGCAGAGTATTAGAAACGTTTTTATAGTCTACACCATTAGCTAACTGCCTGTGTTATGACAGTAGATCATGTTTACAGGGGGGATTTTTTTGTGCCTTCAATTGTCAAGACTAAATGGACAGGACCTCAAAACTTAACGAGTGCTGATCATAGACAAAGTGTAGTATAGATCTAAATTAGATCTGGACCTGAATCTTGTCTATAATTTAGTTTCCTCTTGTCATTTATAGTCTAATCACAGCATTTACAGTGCCACAAGTTTTTTTTCTTTCATTTCACCATCACAATAGCTTTTGCCTCAATTGGCAATGTATGCCCATTTTGTCATGATGTTCATTTTACTAATTGACACAAAAACCTAGCATCGAACAATTTTCACACCTGTTTTATGTTGAAATTTCATGTTTTATGTGTTTGATTTTGATTGGTATGGTTTCAAAGGCCTTCATACCTTTGCAGTTCTTAAAACTTACGAAGCGATTTTTTCCCTTTCTGGCCCCTCCCAAGTTCCAATGGCTATAACTTCATACCGAAGCATGATAGAGCTATTCTGTTTGTTGTTTTTTTTAGTAAGTACAGAAAACAAGCTTCCCTGTGATACCAATATTGTAGTACTTTCAAATTGCGGCTTAAAACTTGCATGGACTGGTTGCAAGACATTTAAATTTTAAACAACTAGTAAAATGCCTGAGATTTTGTGCTTTTAACTAAAGAATCTAAGAATGAACATCCCTTGGCTTTTTTTATTTTAACTGCTCTGATCTTAAAAAGCTACTTAGAATATCAGGTTTGCCACTTATGTTTTATTTTTAGGATACTTGAAAATACATGTTACTTATTACCTTGTCTGAACTTAGGCAGAAAGGCAACTTGATGGAACAGAAAGACAAAGAAAGACATATAAAAAACCTCACTTCTTTGCTGAACACATCAACTCCATAGAGAAGTCCGAGCTTCATAAGAGCCATGGTGACAGGGACATGGGCATCGGTGCTTGTCTCGGCTGCCATGTCATAGAAACGTTTGGCCAGGTGAACATCCTGCAAGAGGAAAAACACAGAGAGAATTGGCATGAAGGAAAAAACTGGTTTTCATTGGTTGATATTGTAGAAGGTCCATAATAATCTGGTCCATATATCAAACAAACTACCTTTTTTATCGACTCCAAAGGGCTTTCAACTCACTGACGTCATGCTGAATACATTTCTGCAGCAACACCAATGTACATTGAGGCCATGAAACACACACATATATATACATATATATGCAGCAAACATAAAAAATCTGTATCTTTTATAGATGAAAATTTTACGTTCCAGTGGGAAGTTATAGCCGTTTGACGCCAGCAAGGTTAGGACTATATGGGCATTCAAATAAACACATCAGGCATGAAAACTGTTTAGAAAAAATTGTAGTGTCAATATCTAAAAAAAAGAAGAAATTTGACTTCTGAACATCCACTTAACTTTGACAGCCTATATCTCAAAACTAGGCCTTGTGACTTAAGACTCATTTGGGTAGACTGCAAAACATATATCTTCATAATCCTGAAATTCCTCAGCTAGGATCATCTCATGAATTAGTTACACACATTTCTCTCTACAGCCAAGAGAAAACTAAGAGCTTTGCTAAATCACCTGCTTCAATCCTCAATATGGTTTATCTTTATAAATCCCATAATTCCTCAGCTTGGATCTTATGATGGAATAGTTACACACATTTCTCTCTACAGCCAAGGGGCAGCATGGCAGAGTTGTTAGCGCATCGGACTTGAGATCTGGAGGTCGTGGGTTCGATTCCTGACCATGCCATGTTGCAGTTGCCTTGGGAAAGCAATTTACCCTAGCTTTCCCCAGTTCACCCACTTGTAAAATGGCTACCCAGCTACAGACAATTTTTTGAAATTGTGACATGCGCCTGCAACACCGTGCATATGGGTTTAAAGTGGCCTTGAAATGTACTAGTCTGCTGGGGCATTAGTGGCGCTGCTCTGTGGCTGAGTAACGAAGCCAAGTTTTCCGAAAGGAATTAATAAAGTGTAAAAAATTAAACTAAATAAATAAATAAAACTCTAAGCTGTGCTAAATCACCTGCTTCAGACCCAGGCCCCTCTCGTGCATGTAGCCAAGATTGAACATGGCCTGCGCGTTGTTCTGTTGCTCTGACGCCAGCCGGTAGTGGGAAGCTGCCGACTCGTAGTCGACGTCCGTCCCCAGCCCATAGTAGTAGTAGTCTCCCATTTTCAGCCTGGCTAATGTCGAACCTGAGACATAAAACACAGGGAAGAAAAATAAGTTTGTTTCTTTCCCTAGCAGTCCTAGTAGCCAATGGTCAGAAATAATAAGACAACCTTTTTAAAAAAAAAAACAAAACTGGTTTTCCCTTTTATTGTTTTTTTTTTCATATCACCAGAAAATTTACATCATTTCAGAGAATTATGATAAGCAATTTTTCAACAATTTGAGGCACACAAAAAAAAATATTGTTCACCATATTGAAAAAGACCTCAAAAGATGTTTGAGCATTGAGAGCTAAGATTTAGACATACCTTGGGAAGCAGCTCGAGAATATTGCAGCAAGGCCCTCTGGTGAGTTTCATGCACGTTAAACTTGATTGTGGCGCCTGGCGGTGTTGAAGGAAGATACAGAGTAAGAGTGAGAAAGAGTCCGAAAGCAGGCATGAGACAGAGAGCAAAACGGATAACTAAGTAACATCCATGTAAATTTAGAGCTCAGCTAACAATATTGGAGTACTGTCACTTACAAAGAAGAGCAGCTAGCGGTTACCCACAAAAAAAAAAACCCACAAAGATTGTCACTTAGGAATACGAATAACTGCTTATTTTCCCTCATTTATATTTATCTTGAAAGAGGTTGAACTTAGTCTTTTTTTTACATTTCTATGAACTGCAGATCTGTTCCTTTCATATAAGAAGAACTATTTTTATTTACAATGACAAGTAGAGCCTACTGTGTCTCATAAAAGCCAAAATATGAAAACTGTACAAATAAAAGAGAATAGCAAATCTGGCATGTTGAAGACATACAAACATGCTCACTTAAGATATTTTCATTTCAAAGGCTTAAAAACTAGGCATGTATATTGAAAAAAAAATTGAAATTAAAGAACAAAAAATTTATGACAAGATTTGCCATTGAGTACACCGTGGTACACGTGTCATCACTTAAGGATCTTCTCACCAGAGTCCAACAGATATGCCACATTGGACTGGGCAACTTCGTAGCCAAGGTCAGCCAGAAACATGTACTTGACCAGAGCAGTGTCGACATTCCCCTCGTGGTACATGCGATGAGCGTCCATCAACATCTCCGACCATTTGCCACGTTCAGCCACGTTTTTAAACAACTGTGGAAGATTCAAGATTCTTAACTCTCCTTTACAGACTCATTTGTCAATATAGTCAACGGCAGTAAAATAAACAGTCACAATCCGTTTGGAAAAAATAAAACAAGAAAAAACATAGTATAATAAGACATGCACATCAGCAAACATGTATGATGTAGTAACAAATACTTCATAGCATTAGGCAAAAAACACATGCGATACCGTTCTAGTTGACTTTAAGAGGTTTCAAGGTTCTTGGGGAGAATCTCGTTCAGTTTAATGATGGATGGGATGGGATGGGATGGGTCATTTTGATAGACAACATTAGAGTTAATGCTTCGATTCGTTGATCAGGTAAGCAGTTGTAACCTTTTCACTCTTCATGATCAAACAAGAACAATTTACAAAGGAAACCTCTTAATTCAAATCTCTTGGGAATGGACAAAAAGTTTGAATTAATTTTGCCCTGACTGCCAGAGACTCGGGGTAGACAATTCTTGTTTCTTAACTCTTATGAACCGTCAAAAGGATATGACCATAAGGAACCAGCGGGTATGGTAAACAAAAGAGATTATTTCCCTTGCTAAAAAGCAGAGTTGCGGATATTTTCCATTTTACTATTATTTAAAAAAATTTTTTGAATGGTAAGGGTAGATAATCTACCTGGCGGTCATGGGATCAAAGAGTTTTGAATTCTACACAAGACGAAAGGTTTGTTTAACTCTGAGTTTTTTCTGCTTTATAACAATGACATTAGCACCTCCACCTCTACCACTACCTATGATTACCATGCATAAACACGGCAATTCTACTGGCCAACAATGCCACTGTGTAAATTCTGAGATGGCAATTTTGATCTGGAAGTGTTTAATCCAAAACTATAAAATCTCTGATGAAATAAAAATGTTTAGGAATAGAAGAAAGAACTTCTTAAGGTGACAATTTATACTCAGATTTGAAGGAATCAAACTTCATAAACTTTCAATAATCAGTTCCAAAGTGATAAACACGAAAAGGAAACATAAACCTCATAGCTAGAAAACTTTAAATTATGACATCTTTGAATAACCAGACTTCAATTTTTAGGCCTCCAATGTCCTTGAAAAATCCTACACAGTGGACTTGAAAAGATACAAGCACCCCAGCTTACCTATGCTGCCGTATAACAGTCACGCAGCACCCCAGCTTACCTCTGCTGCCGTATGACAGTTACGCAGCACCCCAGTTTACCTCTACTGCCCTATGACAGTTACGCAGCACCCAAGCTTACCTCTACTACCGTATGACATTTATGCAGCACCCCAGCTTACCTCTACTGCCGTATGACAGTTACGCAGCACCCCTGTGCCTGTTGCATGCATCTGAGCCAGGTTATAGTAAGCCAGGACATGACCTTTCTGAGAAGCCATAGTGAAATACTTGACAGCTAATTTGTAGTCTGTTCGAACACCATTACCGCCTGGCAGCAAAAGAAAAAAAAACTAAATGAAATCAGGATTTATCACTTAGGCTTACTCTCATTTTTTAATAATAGAAAAAAAATTGTTAATAAAACCTGTTGCTTTTATCGATTAAGTAAATAATTTTTAAAGTTAAAAAAAAAAAGAAAATGTAAAGCACTTAGAGCACTTAGTCTTAAGTGGATTTTGTTGCAATAAAAACCCTCTTTTCTTTACTTTCAATAAAACCTGTTGTTGCCACACAAGTTTGAAATGGTTTTTACTTAACTGAGACTCAAGAATTGTGTTCCTATTTTGGAATAAAGGCTTTGATTATACATGAAAGTAGTAAGCGTTTCATCCACCAGCGTCAACTACTTACTAAAGTACATAATTCCGAGCTGCAGTTGGCCGTCTACAGACCCCTGATCTGAGGCCAGAGAGAAGTAGTGAAATGCTTTGTTGACATCCTAAATGAGAGGACAAAAACAGAAGAAACAAATACAGCAACTGGACAAAAATGAAACAAACGTATCTGTATAGCACAGTGCACCATCAGGAATACAGTAGAAAAGTATAAATGTCTCACATCCAAGGTAAATGAGTTGGAAGTCTGAAATTCTTTTTACGAGAAAGTTTTTTTTTCTTCTTTGTCTATATATATTTTAAATCCACAGATGTTTTAATATCTTTGACTTTCCATAAAAATTCGATGATTTTATTTAATTTTTTTTTATTTTTGGAAGCCGAGATTAATGGCTTGTTCAAATTAGCGCTGCATTTATTTGAAGGTGAAATTTGCGACATCATACTCATTCGCCCTGGACGTGAGACATCTGCTTTCCTCTTCTGTGTACAGCAAGCAACGCACCAAGCTAATTCCCCAAAGATTACAACAACTTTATGACAGTGATGAAAACAGAAAATCATTTTAAAAAAGGAAAACTTTTTGACAGACAAATTGACACCTTTCTACCACGCTCAATCAAAGCAGGTAATCCCTGCTACCAGTTTAGTGCTACTCAAATGTTAAATTAATAAATAAATTATCGCATTTAAAATTCAGTCGAAGATTATGATGCTTTTACTCATATTGAAGGGTCTTTGGTTTGAGCATCATTACCTTATCAACACCGAGACCATTCAAGTACATCATTCCAAGGCCAGCCTGACCAATGTGATTGTTCTGGGGACACAAAAAAAAATATTTACTACTAGGATTACTTCAGGCCTGCCATTCCTCAAACTGGAAAATTAGTATGATTGAGCTAAAAAAATCGGTATTCAGAGTTTCAAAAATCTATACGACCATGTAGCGTTACTCAACTCACAAACTCTGACACTTTTTAGTAAAAGCACTAGCACTTCAACTTTATGTGGCCATAGTGAATTAATTGTTTAAAAAAAAAAAAACAGAAACAAAAAGATAAAACTTTAAAACTAGAACGCCCTATGTAGTAATACAGTAGGCCTACATAAAGTATTTTGGTACATAACTAATGACATTATTTTCTAATATTTTGGCAAAAAAAATCAGCAGACTTATAATACTGACATAACCTGTGTGAATGACAGGTCTGTTACTTGTCTAACAATGATAAGAATGTACACATTATGTGAAACAACTTGTGAGGTTGTCTAATTCTCAGTACGAGTGTGGAAGAATACAGATTAAGTTTTTCCTACACCATGGTTTGTCATAATTAGAAGCAAAACTAAGCCTAAATCCTTGCATTGTTAATATTTTTGAAAAACAAATTCTTCATTTTTTAAAAAAACCTCATATTTTTTATGAAGCTAGAACATAGGGAATGTTTTTAAAATTTTCTTTACACTTGTCCAGAAAATAATCAAATACAGTGGAAACCTCATAATTCGAAGTGCTTGGGAATGGACTATAACTT
>BMAT01005937.1:149140-160346 GCA_019649035.1 Elysia marginata | reverse complement strand
AATAAAAGCAAGTCTGTCCAAGACCTGCCTAGGGTGATTTCTGAGGCTTTGTCTCACCAGAGAATGCTCTGCTGATTCTAAAGCCTCTACTACATGACTAAAATTTGCAAGACACTATCTCAGAAAAGCTGAATGCGTACCATCTGAGCCTTTGGTGAGCCAGTGGAGGCTAACTCCTTAAACAGTTGGGCCGACCTGGTGACGTTTTGAGGAAGGTAGTCTCCAAACAAATACCCAAATGCAACATACTCCCTGGCACGCCGGTGGTTTAATTTTGCTGCCTCCAAAAAGTTCAAGTATGCCCTGAAAAATGGTATAGTTATTCTTATTATTCTTCTTCTCATCATTATTATAATTTTCATTGTCATAACTATTATTATCAAGACTATCATTATCAAATTATTACCATTATGATTATCAATCCCCATCACCATTATATATCAACGCCTATCACCATTATTTTTAAGAAGTACTGATATTAAAAATTACCGTACTGTTTAAGTATTATTGCCACTGTTGTGTTGCTGACATTGACAGCAACCAAACTGTACTTGTGTCATTACTTTACTCTAGAGAGAGAGCATCTTTTCAGGAAAATTAAAAAAACTACAATGGTGTGTTTGTTTTTAAAAGATTTTTAGAGGTAGTATTTGCAAAGAGTATAAAAAACAAGATTTTGTATCTATATAACTTTGCAGACAAGTGAAAATTTCTGAGTGTCTTTTGTACAGTGAAGCATTTTAAGAGAGGTGTTGAACGTCTAGTATATATAAGTCAGCTCTCCTAGTTATTGTCTAACCCACGAACGTTTGCTATTTTGATATTTGATAACAAAACAGGTGACATGATTTCTCAAAAAAAAAAGAACAACCTACATTTATAAATTATTTTAAGTAAGATAATGCACAGGCAGAGTTTATATTATAAAATGAAAGTTATTTGACATTTCAACCAATTATGCATAGTTTTATGAAAAAAATATATATATGTGTAAGGATTGTAAAGAGTACTGTGAGTGAAAAAAAGCTGTAAGCGGTCATGTTGGTAAAGAGATGGAAAAAAAAAATTAACGGATAGAAGCTCAGAAAAAAGCAATTCTTGAGGGGAAAAAAGGCAACACATTGGAATATGAAATATGCAAGATTGGATTTATTCACCCTGGTGGCGAGACAATAAGAAACAACTTTTCTTTCTAAGGTTATTCATTTAAGCACCGCATTGTTTCGTAAATAAATAATATTATAGAGAATGTGAGGATCATGGCCGACAGTGACTAATTGCTTCCTCTCAGGTAAAGAGTTGTCACGTTGCAAAAAATATTTCACATTCCCATGTGTTGCCTCCCCCTTCGAGAATTGCATTTTTTTTTTTAGGTTCCTACCGTTAAATCTTTTTTAGACAAAATTATCAAAAATTAATGGAAAGTTATTATTTTGCTTTAAAAAATAAAAAGAAAATTTTTTTAAAGATTTTTAAAAGGCATTTTCCTTCATAAAAATTTTGGACTTTTGACTCATTTGCCTCACAAGACATATTTATAATAATAGAATGCTGTCTTTGTCATGCCTTTGGCAAACAGTAGCTAACCCTTTTTCCTTGAGATATTGTGTTATCAATATCTATTATGTCGCGGAAAAAATAAGAACACGAAAACAGACTTACTCATGATATTCCTTATAGTACGTGGCATTGATCAGTTTTTCTCCTGCCAAGAACAGCTCCTCAGCTGAAAAGGAAATAGTGATCAATTGGCAATTTACAAAGCAGAAGAGCAAACAAAGTACAAATCATGGTTGAACTTATCTTTTTTTCAACTACCACTACCATAAAAGAAGAGTCTGAAAACAAAGTAAGAAAGTTTTGTGATGATAATATACTGATATTTACTAAAACTAAATGGATGCAAGCCATGGCAATAATTTTTTCTTACAACCTTTACAGCAAAGGTGGATAAAACTTATCTGATAAATTAAACATGTGACGTTTTGTTAAAAGAGAGATTTGATGCAAAACTTTCCTAAACACTCCACTTTCATCATATAACTTTACAATCTTCCTATTGAGAATCAGTTGCTCACTACTGGCTTGAAGTTTAATCAAATTGCTAATATCTTACTCAAGCTTGAAAAGGCCAAAGAAAAACAAAAATGACAAAAGAAAATTTATTTTAAAAAGAAACTCAAGACCTATTTGCTTGCAATTTCTTTGGACAGCAATGATTATCCTGATAATTTTTTCTCTTTATAATTTCATCTTTTGCATGTTTGAGATATGAAAGTAAACTATGAATGCAATGTAACACTTTTATGTGCTTTGTAGAAATCTGTATGGCATCCTTTTGGATGTAGCACCATTTAAATGAATTGTAATGTTATTATTATCTAATACTAAATGGAAAATGTTAATAACATATAAATGTTTGTCCGCAAGCTGTTCATAATACTTGCCTGCTTTCTCTTCTGGTGTCAGTTCTGGCTCAATTTCTTTTTCCTCCTCCTCTTCCTCCTCTTTATCATCCACTTCTGAGTTGATATCATCGTCATCTCTTTCTTTCAAAACAGGCGGCACAATAGGCTGGTCTGGGGACTTTTGAGTGAGAGAAATCTGGTCACCAGCCGTCTTCTCTACCAAATGCTGAAACTCTTTGCTGCTAACAGGCTCTGGAGTCGGAGAAGGTTTTCCCAAAGGTTCACGGTGGTGGTCGTGTTGGTGATCATAATGACCGTCTGAGTGATGGTGAGGATGCTGCTGCTCATGTACATGACCAAGCTCCTCCTCCTCCTCCTCCTCCACGAAGTGCTGGTTGTACTGCTGCTCATGTTGATGATGTTGTTCAACGATATGCAGCTCCTCGTCACTGTACACTACACTTTCTTCCTCGGAGGGCCATTCTTGTTCAAAACCTTGTTGACCAGGTTGATAGTTAGGGTCACTACGCACTGATTGTTGTTGTTGTTGCTGCTGCTGGGATGATTTATCAGTGTGGCTTCCATGGTGGTGAAAATGACTGTCTCTGTGTTTCTCTGAGTGCTGTGAGCTGGCTGCACTCTCATACTGCTGCTGCTGTTGCTGCTGCTGCGCTTCTTTATCAGTGTGGCTTCCATGGTGGTGGAAATGACTGTCTCTGTGTTTCTCTGAGTGCTGTGAGCTGGCTGCACTCTCATATTGCTGCTGCTGTTGCTGTTGTTGTTGCTGCTGCTGTAATGATTTATCTACACTTCCATCAACATCGAAGGAGCCTGCCTTGTCAATCCCTACAGAGTCTTGTATAGGAGGACTAAGGTTCTCCTCACCAATCCCAAACTTTTTTTCTTCTTGCTTTTGACGTTCATCACTTGGGATGTTTTGATTTAATTCTGAAAGAGTCGTTTCCACAGATAGGAAAAGAGCAAAAATAAGATTCATTTCTAAAAAGTTTAAAGAAGTTTCATTGAACTTTTGCAACATGAAAAATTGTGTTTGTTGTTGTTTTTTGTTGATATGAACAGGAAAATTTATAACAATTTAACTTGTAAAACCTCTGACTAAACTAGAGAACGATTTAGTTCAAAGAGCTGAAAAAGGACATTTTATACTTATCAGTAATTCAAGGCCAATTTTTTTCTTCAATACTTGCTTTTTCTTAGGCACAAACAAATGGTAGGCTTATTGTTTTAATTATTGCTGCATCAAAAACAGTTGGTTTATTTTTGAAAAATACAGAATAATTACAAGAAAAAAATTCAATGAGTGTTTTTTTTTCTTGGGAGGAAACTCTTCGACTATTTTAATATTTTGAAAATGTTCACCTTTGATTTTTATTAATTGAACCATAAATGGTAATTGAACTTGGTGTAAACTTTTGAAAAGCAAGTTCTAAACTGAAGACCAATTTCACCTGAGGTTTTAGCTTGATAGTTGGGTCCGTTTTGACAATGCGTCACGACCACCAAACAGGCACAGATTATCACAACAACACAAGTCTGGCATCTTGAAGTTGCTGGACCGTTCGTCCACATTGCACTGCCCACACAGCCTGAAATATTTTTTTTAATTTAAAATTGATCAAAACTAATACTTTCCATACCCTAAGCCTCTTAAAACTTACCATCAGGACAATATGCCACAAACTGTGGCTTACTGATAGATAAGGAAACTATAAATCTACCTTTACTAAAACAAATAATATTGCTCTTTTACCTCTTTCATTTGCTTTTTCAGATAGTATGATTTCCTTTACAGAGATGTATAATTTGTTAGAACACCAGGCAAAAAAAAAACCCATTCTTAATTGCTACAGAGGCGATGCAAATTAATGTGCCCTTAATTGCCTCAGAGTGGAAGAACTCTTCTGCTTCTGAAGTCAAAGATTCAAAATGAAAACTTGTCTTGTCACTGTCGTGTGTGTCTCAGTTCAGGACTCAGATGTGGTTCAATCAACATTTTTTTTACGCTCATCGCAAAAAAGCCTCTTTGCAGTTTGTTACCATACATTAAAACATTGATAACCATCATACAAATTTAAAGGCAACAACAGGATACTTGTATGTTACCCACTTTATCAAACCTTACATAATTTTAATGAAATTTTCATGCCTATTTTTTTCATTATAATAATTGAAGTATTTATTTCAAAACCTATTTTAATTATACTCAAATTCTTACTTACAATATGCACTGATTAACCTGTCATTACTCAGCTCCGGCTAAAAACTTCAGAAGTGCTTTTCTCTATTTATGGCAACAAAAATTGGTGATATATATTGCATAGACTTAGTTATATAGAATTTAAAGAAAGATACTGAACTTATGAAAGTGAAGATCGCATTTTACCAAATTGGCAAATTACAAACCAAAGCATCCCCAATGGCACCCCCCCACCCCACCCCCTAATTTTGATGGATGACTCCTGTCATGTTGAGTCAATGCAGAATGATATGTTGAGTTACCACCTGAGAGTCACACGGGGTCACAATGCTAGTTTGCAATTTTAAAGGAAAAAAACCCTTGATTAGCACTTCTCTTGTTTTTTAGATGGAGGCTGGCTGAAATTAGCACCTTTTGCTCTCTTCACTTGGCATGTGAAAGCATTATCCACTACAATTTTGATGTGGGCCATGGTAGACTATTCTAATCTGATTGAAATATTATAAAGGTATGAAATTAGCAGTGGAGAGAAGTAGGCTTTTAGTGGAAATGCCCGAAATGTCTGCCCTTAGTATGATTCGAACCTTTGACTTATAGATGCTCCGGCACCCACCGCCTTGCCACTTAGAGAAACAGCTTATACCATGTTACAATTAACGCTACCAAAACTATATGTGCAACTGGGAAAAAAAAACATTGGGGTACAGAAAATGTTTTTTTTATAAAAGCAATTGATCATCAAGTAAAATATGTATCCACTGGTATTTCATTTTTAAACATTACATTGCCTATCTATCAGGTCTTTTATAGTTACTAGACCATGCAGTTTAAACAAATTCCCTTTCAAAGGTTAATAGTTTATTTCTGCCATAAAAAGTAGGGCACTTCATTCTTGCCACTTCTCTGCAATGGTAAAGAAGACATAAGTATTTGAAGACAGAAGAGTGTTGACTTCTTTTCTGTTTGTTTTGTGTCAAGTAAACTTAAGCATTTTCTGCTATCATGAAACTTACCTTTTCAGGGTGACATTTCTCTAAATACATGAAATTAAATGTCTTTGTTTAAATCAAATGCACACGATAATATAACATGGGCTAGCTTAGAAAATAAAATGCCCCTAAGTAAAATGCTTCAAGTATGGTTTTTTGAAATGTAAAAAATGTGTCTTTAGTGTCATATAACTTACATGGCCCATTGCCTCACTAAGTCACTTTGGCTGACAGAGAGGGATAATTCTGGCATTGGCCCGCTGGTAAGACTGACAAAAATGACGGGAATGATGACCCATTTTTTAACACGAGCCGGCCAATCCCAGAATTAACTCATTTAGCCAACAGAGATATATCAACGAATCTGCTGCAATTAGACAGTTTTGCTTGAAATACATTGAACTGATACATCAGCTTCACAAATATGGTATTGTTTTCTGTTGCAAAGTTTGTATAAAATTTGAAACATACCACATTAGGCTATGTGCTATCCACAAGTTAAATACTCAAAATAAAATAAACTGACGAAATCCTTAAACTAAGCTGTTGAATCCAGGGCACTCTTGAATGATTGCAGTCCCACAAGACTTTGCCAGATCCATAGAAATCTATCGACTAATTAAAGTTGAACAGGTCCAATAGAATAAGAATTATCAAACTATGGCTTGTTTTCAAGGGTTTGTAACTTTGTTTCAATAAAAAATGGGCCAAAAAAGTACTAAACAAAATAGTAAACAAATTTATATGTCTTCCACATTACAAAAAGTATATAAACTCGTCAATCTGGCCTGTTAAAGTAGGCCCACTGTGCCAAATTAGTAACTCACTAAGTAGGCCCTAGTCTAGTCTAGAGAAGATTCTACGAACCTGACAAAGTCTCGAGGGACCGCAAGGCGCAATTGTTCAAGACTGTCAAATCTAGATTTGGAGCTACTAGATTCTAGATCTAGAAAATCTAGACTCTGAAAGACGACACTACCAGACAGAGACCTGTGATATTATATAGGAGTCTTAGTCTAGATCTCTGTTGATACAAGTTACCCCTAAGTAAAATGTAGAAATAAAATCTGGGCAAAGGAATCGGAATCTAGAGATCTATCTAGGAAAGGTACCTCTATGAAGACTCTATTCCGAATTCTTCTGTTCCAGATTTTATACCCTCGATTGTAGATTTAATGCGAGTCATGTAGACCTAGAAATCTAGATTGTGATCTAAGATATCTGTCAGATTGGTGTTTTGCTTTCGCTGATGCTGTGAACATTGTTGTTACCAGTCCTTTTTTCATTGGTTATCACATCTTGGTTTCCCGGAAGCTGTACGTGCTTTTTGTTTTTAGCCCAATATATTTTAAACCATTTTCTCTTTCATGGTGCCAAATGATTCTCTCCTTATCACCTTGTTAATTTAAAATGGGCACTTACAGTTAATGAATCAAAAAGTCTTCTCAATAATTATGTAATCATGAAGATCTGGAACATTTTACAAACCTTGCGACTGGAACAACCTGTGTAAATGTAAACGATCCTGTGTAGATTTTTTAGAGTTTTAACTTGCTGTTTTCTTAAATATTTATTGTGAAGACTGAAACGCTGATCCACCAATGTATTCCAGGCTAGGCCACCGTACTCCTACGACGGCGTAGATTCCAGGCCATTTAAAAATAAATGGCAATGAACAAAAGCAAACAGGCAAGCCCGAGAGGGATCTAACTTAGAGCAGCTGAGTGATGATAATTTATATACTACCAAAAGGCCTAACATACAATTAAAAGCTGCGTGAAAGAAAGGTGGAAAACTGAACATCCGCACCACCACAACAAGATAGATTGCATCGGATACCAGACAAATTTGTTCCAACTCCGCACTGGCGATAACAGGCTAGAGGCACACATGTACAAAACGTACAAGATTGGCCAGAATGACCTCTGCCCATAAAAGAATACAAGAATATCCATCGGTGGGAGGGGGGTGGGCTGGCCTGTCGATAATTTTGAGGTTTTTAATCCCAACCACTTTGCATGAGAAGCTGCTTAAACTGTAGAACATAATAGTATTATTCTACAAGACTGCCAAAACTATAGAATACTAAGACAGGCAATTGGGAGCAGCCCCCAGACTTGCACACTAAACTCAAGGGAACTTTTGACGAGCTGCAAAAGACCAACACCTTTATCCACCAGACTAGGGTCGAAAATTGAAATCGACAAAGACATTAGGAAGAAGAAGATAAAGAATAAACGGATAAGTTTATTGCACCAAGCTTGTAGCGATCTAATGAGGTTTACTGATATACAGTAATTATTTGGTACTCTTAAATAGCTTCGTGCATCGTTGCAGTCAAGAAGAAGAAGAAGAAGAGTTTCCCCCTCAGCTACATAGGCCTTATCAAAGCATTTTACTCAGCCAAGTAGGCAGGTGCTATTTTTTTCTCGAAATCACTAGGAATAACTTGGAATCACTAGGAATCACTTGGAATCACTAGGAATCACTTGGAATCACTAGGAATCTCTAAGAATCACTTGAAATCACTAGGAATCACTTGGAATCACTTGGAATCACTAGGAATCACTGAAAATTACTAGGAATTACATGGAATCACTAGGAATCACTGAAAATTACTAGGAATTACTTGGAATCATTGGAATCACTATAATCACTATAGGAATCACTTGAAATCACTAGGAATCATTATAGGAATCACTTAGAATCACTGAAAATTACTAGGAATCATTAGGAATCACTTGGATTGGAATCACCATATTACTCTAGGAATAACGAGGAATCACTTGGAATCACCAGGAATTATTCTAGAAATCACTAGGAATTACCAGGAGTCCCCCGAAATACATTTACCAAATTTTGCATAGACTATTTTGAGTTTCAGATTCATCGATGTGGATCGGTAGGAGGGCTACATTTGCATGGTCAGATTAGCCAAACTGTTTCAGTTGACGGCATGATATCATTACGAATGACTTTTCGACTGATATTAATGGTAATAAACTAATTTACTTCTATATTATTGTACATATTCCTTTCCTATTTCAATCTGCTTTGTCATCTTTAAAAAAACCCAGATACATTGCAGTATAAGCGCGCTGTAACCGTTAATAATATGATAATAGTTGTCATTACTGTTGCTAATAATAATTTTTGCAGAAGTAGGCAAATAATACCACAGCACCATTAGTAGTAGGCCTAGTAGTAGTTTAATAATTTCGCTTCTTCTTGTTCTTGTTCTTGTTGTTGTTGTTGTTGTTCTTCTTCTTCTTCTTCCTTTTCTTCTTCTTCTTAGTGACTCCAAGGGCTTTCTACTGGCTTCTTGGGTAAGTGTATTTCGAAGGATTCCTGGTGATTTCTTCTCCAAGTGATTCCTAGTAATTCTTAGTGATTCCTAGTGATTCCAAGTGATCCCAAGTGATTCCTATTGATTCCAAGTGTTTTCTAGTAATTCTAAGTGATTCCAAGTGATTCCTAGTGGTTTCGAGAGAAAGTAGCACCGAAGGAGAACTATAATATTGCAAATTATTGTCTGGAAACTAAGGGAAACAAAAAATGCACAAAAATGTTTTTATGGTTACTTCCCTTTAGGATGGCCAGACTGGGTGGAATTTTCCTAGAAAAATTGGGAGTAGAATTATCCCAGGTTACCCAACCTTTAATTAAAAAAAAAAAAACATGATTAATCTAGCAAAATGACTATTCCTTTATTCCAGCCATATCAAGGGATACTGCATTATTGCGACGATGGTTTTGGACTTTTTGGACCGCACCATGAGGCATCGTGTTAGTCCATTGGTCGCACCTGAGCAAACTAATGTTGACATTAATGAATTACGTAACTTGACCTACAGATCCTCGGCCCTGAGGCCAGAACAGAAGAAGAAAACATGATACGCAGAGCTTAAGGTCCAGGGAAAAGGTCGCTCAAAACCTAGTCTAGATCTAGAAGGACATTTCCACCAGAGTAGCGGAAATTTTCTAATCTTCATCCGAGTGAAATTGAATCATTAATGCTAGCACATGCCGTTTAATCGTCTGACATCTTCTTCAGAGAATATTTTAAAGACAATACTACATTGGAAATTAAATGGAACTACTGTCTCTTGGATAAAATCTTTTTAAATTCACACGATAGTTTCATTTTTATTTATAGTTTTTTTTAGTTTTAAATGTTTACCCATTGATAAAGTAATGAACTTATCCAATAAGACGTCAAAATCTAGGTATAGATTACAATAAACAGTAGGGTATTTTGAGTGTTGTCATCTTGCTTAGAGACACTACTGTTTTTTACTTTTAATCTCATTCCCTACACAGACTCTAGATCATGCATGTAGCTCTAAATTTAGATGATTTTTAAATAATCAATTTTAAGATGTAAGTCAAATATTTAGATTTTAATTTATATTTTAGATCTAGATCTAACCTAAATTATGCAGAAGCCAACAAACGAAGCGGGCGATATTATTTTGTCTGCGGCTGTGTTCTTCCGCCTATCAGTTTTAAAAATAAAATGGTTGGCAAAAGCGTGTAAAGTGTGACCTCCCCGAACAGACCGATCCAGTTTGAGTAGTGTAAATCTCGAACACACCACTCAGATATTTTAATGGTATTTATTTAGTCTAGTGGGTTTTTTTTTACTCGGGCTCTTTTTTTAAGTTAAGAGAAGGCGGTCTTTGTTGAGGAAAGAAACATTTATTTTAATGTGATTTTCTAACCATATAGGTTCTTACTTTTGTAAATATATCTGATGTTATGTGCATATAACAATCAAATATTTTTCTTTATCATTAGGCCACGTGTAAGAAATAGAAACCGAAAATTCAAGGACATAAAGAGGAAACCCGAGTAATTCGGACGCAAGTTGCACACCCCTGTTTGATAGAGAACTTTTTCAATAAAGTATGTAAAAGAATAATCAGGGATAGAAAAGAGCTAGATGCTAAAGAGGAGAAAAAAGATTTCCATTAGACTTCGAAATTGACCAAGCTAAGTTTTCGCTTGTCTCGTCTGGTTTAGCCTCAAGATGTCTCACATATTTTAAAATACAGTCTACATGCTCAAGAATTTTCATATGAGAAGCGTGTGCGCTTTTATTTCCCCAGTTTTCTTCTGAGGCCAGCCACCTAAACAAACGGAAGGTATTTCTCAAAACACAGGCTAAAAAAAAACCGGGAGCCTGGTTAATGTTCTCCCTTCATAATAAACACAATGTGAAAAAAACCTCGACAAGACCTGATCAGAGACGAGAAGGCAAGAAAGAGCAGCAAATGGCATCAAATCGATAGAGAGTTGGCACGTCAGTTTCACTTGTTTTCTCATGGCTTGTTAATGCTTGTTCGTTGACACATCGCAGCGACTTTGTCACCTTACCGACAGCCGACAGCAAGTTGATACTCGTAGTCGTACAAACGATTTCTTTAGAAAGACCGTAATGCAATTCTCGCTTTTAACTAAAGGCAAAACTAGTACTCGTATTCGTCCAAGCTACCTCTATTACCCATGTACTCTCTGATCGTAAAGTCAAAGTTGCTTTTATTCCTACTTGACATCCCACCCCCTCAAATCATAGCGACTCGTCTTCACTT
>BMAT01005937.1:69291-82810 GCA_019649035.1 Elysia marginata | reverse complement strand
CTCTCTCTCTCTCTCTCTCTCTCTCTCTCCCCTCTCTTTCCCCATCTCTCTCTCTCCCTCTCTCAATTTTTTAAATCTTTTTGTGTGTCTCTAGCTCTCTATTAATTCTGTCTCTCTCTCTTTCTCTCTATATATCTTTCTATCTCTCTCATTTTCTGCCTTTCCTCCCCTTTCGCTCTCTCTCTGTCTATCTGTCTATCTATCTATCTATCTATCTATCTATCTATCTATCTATCTATCTATCTATCTATCTATCCATCTCTCTCATACTTATAGCAGTTTCTATACTGTAGACCACTAACATTTGTTGGATCTTATTCAAACAAGAAAATGATTGAGAGAAAGTCAACCGACCGACCGTTGCCTTCATTACTTAATATTTTTTGTCAAATACCAGGCTTTGCCACAAGCATTCGGCTAGAGATCTCTAAGTTTTAACCATAAAACAACAACAATATCTCACAGAAATGGAAGTATAATGAGATTTCATATGAAGAAATTTTATAACCCTTCTTAACAGTGGGCGTGCACAGCCTGAAACCGAAAGTGTGCGTGTTAAAATTAATCTAGTATTTGAATCGAGTTGCACATTTTAGTAATTTTTCTTCAGAAAGCAAAAAAATATTTACATTAATTTTTTGGTCGACAGAAAGTTGGTACATTCCATCTGGTCGGAAAGGTCACGTTTTACTCACTTCTGCCTACCTTTTAAGGTGGTTATCGAAAGAACACTCATAAAAAAAATAGTTTCTCCCGCTTCGTTTGTTGAATTTTAGATTACATCTAGATCTAAAACCTAGTTTAGGGGTCTACAAATCTACACATTTGACTTACATAGAGAAATCAATGTAGATAACCTAGATTTAGAGATGGGTCTAAAAGATGTGTTGACTTACAGTCTAGAATGACGTTTTGGAAACCCTGTTGTCTTCCTTTTGAGGCTTTATGTTTAATGCTTTCTTTCGATTTAGTGTTAGGCCTTATCTCTGCGTGTCAAGTTACGTAATTCATAAATGGACCATTTTCAATATTAAGTTTAATAGTCCAAAAAGATGTATCCAATTTGGCATACATCGATTAATTATGACGGTAGGTGCAAGAACACGAATAAAGAAGTTATAATTTTGCTCGCTTCTAAGCTTCATTTGTTTAATTCTGAATTATAAAGGTTAGATCTAAATCTAAAATCTGTATTAAGTGTCTTATAATGGGACTCACATCTGGATATAAATTTAAATAACCTAGATATAAAGACGGGTTTAGAAAATGTTTTGACCTAGAGTCTAGATTGGGGCAAGATCTAGCCTAGAGTTTGGGCGCCTTATTGTCTTCGTTTTTAGGCTTTGCATTTAATGCTTTCTTTCGTTTTAGGGTTAGGCCCTAGGGCTCTGCAGGCCTAGCTTTCTTCCGCTTTTTAATGTGAACTACCTGGAATTTCCCTGCTAACTCCACTATCAAGCTTTGTTTAAAACCATCACTGTCTAGATCGACAACACAAAACTGACTTAGTGATCGATCTGTACACACATTATTCTAAAACCTGAGATATTATTAAATATAGTCTTCAGACAGCCGAAGTTCCAAGGCTCGGCTCAAAGTGAGAGACTTTATATGACAGTTTTACATAATAATGACTCTATTGTCATATTATACAATATCACCATATTGACCAAACAATTTCTTCAAAATTTAATTAACCTTTAAGAGTTTTGTTTTTCTGTACGATGCGATAGGAATTGTGAGTTCGCATTCACTATTCATCCGCTGTGTTATGAAAGCCTTTTCTTATCTCATCAAGGTAGAATGGAATTCATCAAACTTCAAAGGATTTTACCATTATACGCTGTTGCCGTGGTAACGCAGTGGAATTTTGGGGTATTATATAACGGTGTTTTCTTTTTTCGGAAAATTTCTTTACATTTTCATGTACTTTTACTTTATCAATCTGTATTGGAACCTGAGCTTGTTTAAGTTTACCATATCTTGTAAAATGCTAATGTTAAGGAACCTTTTTTTTTATTTTGCTGCTTTTATAAATGCAAAGGGTGAGGTTGTATATACTGAAACTTCAACTTTACGATTCGCCGCTGCAGTTCCGATGGTTTCGGTGGTGCGGAATGGGGTAGGGTGGTGCGAAGTTGCGTGGTGTGATTCGAAGTTGTGTTTTGTAGTGCGCAGTTATTTGGGCTGATACAGAGTTGTGTGTAGTGATAGGGAGTTATGTTAAATGGTGCGGGGTTGCGTGTGCTGGTACAGAGTTGTGTGTGGTGGTGCAGACCTTATGTGGGGTGGTACGGAGTTGTGCTTTGTTGTGCGTAGTTATTTGTGCTGTTGCGGAGTTGTGTAAGGTGTGTGCAGAGTTGTGTCGGGTGGTACAGAGCTGTGCGTTGTGGTGTAGAGTGGTGTGGAGTGGTACGGAGTTGTGTGTGGTGGTGTGGAGTGGTACGGAGTTGTGTGTGGTGGTGTAGAGTGGTGTGGAGTGGTACGGAGTTGTGTGTGGTGGTGTGGTGTTATGTGTTGTGGTACGGAGTTGTGTGTGGTGGTGTGGTGTTATGTGTTGTGGTGCGGAGTTGTGTGTGGTGGTGTAGAGTGGTGTGGAGTGGTATGGAGTTGTGCGTAGTGATGCGGTGTTATGTGTTCTGGTGCGGAGTTTTGCGAGTTGTCCTGGTAGTATACAAACGTGTTGAGTGCTGCTGACTTTAACTCTATTGTTTCGGACAATCATGTGGCTTAATGGCAACAATTTTGCTCCACACAATGTCTGTCTATCTGTTTCACCAGTCCTTCCTCTCCTCCTTATTGGCTCACCCCACACACCACAGCAAGATGAGAGTGGTATTTCCGCCAAGGAGCCAGGAAACGGAAAGTAAGGAGAGAAAGTAACTAACTGAAAGTATTATCAGATCCCCCGGTACGTTGATAAATCATATTAACCTTCTCACAATATTTTACTGGTGGAGCAGCCTTCTAAACTTAGTTACCGGTAACTTTCAGACAGTCTTATAGGCTTAGAGATACAAACGTTTCACACGGTGGCAAATGCGATTTACAAGGTCAGACAGAGCGCGGGTTGAAGCTGCTGCAACCAAATGCTCTCTCTCTCTCTCTCTCTCTCTCTCTCTCTCTCTCTCTCTCCTCGATGCCAGAAACACTAGAAAGGAGAGATAGGAGACTTGCTAGCCAACCCTCCACATTAGAGCAAAAAGAATTGAATAGCGAGCAAGAGGGAGAACTGAGCCTAACGCTCTGTGACAACAGTGCTAACAAAAGCGTATGCGAATAGAGCCGGTAAACAAAGCATACGCTCAGTGGTTTAGTGTAGGCTGTAGTAGTATACAGTGTGTTTGTACTTGCCGTTATTATCTTTTGAATTTACGGGCTCTATTTCTGTTGTTATGCAGTCATGCGTATACGCTTAGCCAGCGTCGTTCGGATCTCTTGCTCTCCCACCTCTTTGATTGGAGTTAGACAGAAGTAATTGTGTGTCTACTGAGCTAGCTATAGCTCGAGCAGACTTACAACAGTGAAGAGAAATACTGCAAGCAAAGCCATCTAGACTGAAGTTGACTCAATCGGTGTTTACAGTCGCGATATTCTTGTGACTTTTTTGGAAAGTTTCCAGTCTCTTTTTCTATTATCTCTGGGCTAGTGCTTGCGCATGGTGCGGAATGCTGCTGTTTCTTCCGGCTAATCGGATTAATTTGCTCGGTATCTTGTCTGGTATCTTTCAACTCTGTGGTGTCAACTGAGCAGAGAAAAGCTGGGGTAGAATTAGAGAGAGAGGGAGAGAGAGAGAGACAGACAGAGAGAAATGGAAAGGAAAGAGAGTTCGCATATAAATGGACAGAAGAGATAGAAGATCAAGGAGACTTAAAGATGAAGCGAGAGGACATATAGAAGATAAACATCCTTTTTAAGTAAATAAAAATTAACAAACAAAAAAAAACTGAAAGAGTAAAAGAGGTAGAAAGAGATAGTAAAGAACAGAAACTCAGAGAAAAAGAGAAACGTGCATTCACATAAAAATTACAGAAAAAAATCAGGAGAATAAGAGATATGATGAGAAAGAGAATGTGATACAGGCATACAGATAGACGAAAGTAGAGTACGAGACAGAAAGAGGGAGGGGGAGAGAAATAGTAAGAAAGCAGTCATGGAATAGGGAAGTGCTCCCTCGCGACTCTTGGAGCGGAGGGTTTAGTAATGTTCTATTAATTCTACTAAAAGCATGCCTACCTTTTAAAAACTTAAAATTAGTCAAAGATTTTAACAGATATAAACTGTTCAATTGTCAATGTGCCGTACCATTCAGCATGAGCTAACAAAAGACGTTATCTAATCATCTAATCAAACCAGGTCACAAAAAGAATAGAAAGCACAGGGGAAAAAAGAAAGCAGTTATGCGTTAAAAGAGAGAATAGAAGAAAAAGAAGAAAATAGGAAAATTATATATAGAATAAAGATGGAAGAAGGTGAAGTGAATGAATTTGTGTGAAACCGTACCAAGATACAAATAAGGATAAAGCAGAGAAGACAAAGAGAAGATATACGTTCTCTTTGAAGAAATAAAGAAAAATAAACAATAACTGAGTGAGTAAAAGAGGCAGGGAGAGAGAGTAAAGAAAAGAAATTCAGAGAAAAAGTAAATCATGCATACACAGAGAAATTATGAAAAAAAATCAGGAGAATAAGAGATATGGTGAGAGAGTGTGTAAGACAGATCTAGAGATAGACGATAGCAGAGAAAGAGAAACAAAAGAGGGAGCGGGAGAGAGAGAAAATAAGGAAGAAAGTAGTGTGTCAAAAGAGAGGGTAGAAAGAATGGGAAAAAGATGTAAGAAGATGTAGTGAAAGAAATTGTGAAAAACCTACCAAGACAAAGAAAATAGGGAAAAGAGAGAGACGATTGATACGCCTACATTCAAACAAACAAACTAGAACAGATGGTCAATGCATTTCTCAATACGGTGGTGGGGGAGGCGGGGGGTTATATCATGAGAAGAAAAAAAATAGTCAGATCACGTCAGAGTATGGAATTGTGTCATCGACTCTTCGAGAAACTGACAATGTTTTTGAAATTAACAATTAAAATTGTGATATCGATTCTACAACACGTGAACAAAGTACAAATCTGACAATTAAAATTATAATATCGATTCTACCATACATGAACAAACTAAAGCTGACCACCGGAATCGTGTCATCGATTCCACCACGCACCAACTAAGTATGACATGGACCGTTGAAAGCGTCTTATCGATATCGCCACACGTTAACGCAGTACAATTAATCTGACCATAATAATCGTGTAATCGGTTCTATCATACACTTACAGTACGAATCTGATGTATAGAATCGTGCTATCAATTTTATCACATATTGATAATACTGATCTGAGATATGGAATCGTGTCATGGATTATATTACACACTAACAGCCACAATATGAGATGCGAAATAGTGGTATCGGTTCTGAGACCCATTCTAACAAAATATAAAACGGACCAAGAGATGTAGTTCATTTTATCACATATCTTTAAAAGTGCAAAAATACCTGATAGAGTCGTTGACCTGTGGGCGGCCGGGAGGGGGGGGGGAACACAAAATTTCCAGCATGAGACCCAGTAACACCCACAACATGCCCTAGGAATGATGGGAGATGTCGTACGCTCCAAAGACTTGCCTGGCAGCTGTGTACTCCACCCATCTACTTGCCCTCACTCCAGGTCTAGATACATAGAGGCTGGTTCAGAGCACAATGATGCAATATGTGAGATCAATAGGCAACAAGTCCTGTCGCCTTGTCGCGTGGGCGAAGAAACCCCACAACACAAGAGTGGATGCTGCAGTATTACTGTTCATAGAGTTTGTCCAGTGCCGTCTGAGAAAATTCAATATTGCTAGATATTTCATCAAGATTCAACATTCTTTACTGTCGTTTACAAGCTCATCTGTCAATATAATTTACAGCAACATGATCAACAGGTACAATCTGTTGGGGAAAAACAAGAAAGACAGGGTATAGTACGACATACATACCAGTATACATTTATGGTTACAAATACTTCATACCATGTACGACATACACACCAGTATATATTTATGATGTAGTTACAAATACTTCATACCATGTACGACATACGCATTAGTATACATTTATGATTTAGTTACAAATACTTCATACCATGTACGACATACACACCGATATACATGTATAATGTAGTAACAAATGCTTCATATCATGTACGACATACACGTCAGTGTACATGTATAATGTAGTAACAAATGCTTCATACCATGTACGGCATACGTATCAGTATACATTTATTGTTTAGTTACAAATACTTCTAACATGTACAACATACACACCAGTATACATGTACAATGTACGAGTTACAAATACTTCATACCATGTACGACATACACACCAGTATACGTGTACAATGTAGTTACAAATACTTCATACCATGTACGACATACACATCAGTATACATGTACAATGTAGTTACAAATATTTCATAGCGTTAGACAAAAAGGACCTGCGATATCGTTCTAGTTTGCGTTTGATGATCACAGGTTTCTATGTTCTTGGGGAGAATCTTATTCAGTTGAATAATAGATGGGATGGGTCAATTTTAATGGGCAGAATCTTTCCCCGGAAATTTATAATATATTATGCCAATTCAAAATTGTTAAAAACCTCAGAATTTCTTGCGATTTTTGTGCTGAGAATGAGAAAGCTTTAATTCCACTTTTTAGATGAAATTGAGTTACACCCATCGCGCTACTTCTAGATCTACAGTTTTCTATATAGTATTGTTTTGAAAGAAAACCAGTAAGGGAACCTGAACTATTTTCTTGGTATTTGTTTACATACTGAACAGTCTTACCTTAACATTGAAGCAGAAGTGAGCGGTTCTAAAACTTAAAAGCCGGTGTTCTCCAAACTGTTTCCAGTGGATACAATAGACGCTCTTGTCGTCTTTCTGGCACAGTTTATTTTCTATAATAGCGGCTTTATAAAACTTAATGAAGAAATAGTTTGGTGGATCTATGTCTAGAGACGAGTACGAATGTGTCGAAAGGCGGAATCATTTATCAAGAAAGTATCACTCAGAACTGAAAATAATTTTCTTTTCTTTTATATGTAAACTTTTCCCATAGGTTTTTTCATATCCTGAACCAATCTTTAATTTTCAGAACTTTGTTTAGCATCATAGAGATAGGCCTATGCAAATTCTGGATTTTACGATAGAATGGAGTTTTTAATAAAAACAAAACATTAAGAGCGAGTACACACAAAAAGGTAGAGATATCTTATCCCAATTCAATGTTCAATTAGTGTCCCTCATATACAAAAAATTTTAATTGTTAAGTATCGACCTACCTCCGATTCCTATAAATCCCACAAAACTCTTATGGATCGGGAATGAGTGGAGTGCTTCTCTCGCGAGCCACTTAAAATAGAGGCTTCAGTTTTTTGGTCACTGATAACAAATACTTAACGGGTCTGAAAATGGTCCACCACAAACTAAGATATTTTGACAAAGAAAGAAAAAAGACAAACCGAACATGGGAACTAACCCACAAAGTATCAACCTAACAGACACGAAAGCCACGTGAGGAAAATACTTGATACGCAGTTCCGCGGTGCCAGGAAACAGCTTTAAGCCGTGGTTTGGGCGGCAGAGCTCTGGGGCCTGGGTACTCTTAACAGTTTTATTCGGGGAGATCGTAGAGAAAAAAAAAATCCACAACTAAAGTGATCTGAACCTGCTCTGCTTCTGATAATCTTTTGTTTCGTTGCCACTCTGATCTGCTCTATCTTTAACTTTTGCCTTTAAGCCAGCACTCTTGTCTTTTCCGAAGTTGAGATTTTCTACCGTCTTTATTTGTTTGTCTTATATTTAGCTAACTTAGTTTCCAGTAACAGCCGTTGGGATTAGAAAGCTAATCGTTTTGTTCCTACGTCGCACGCAATACTCCCGTTGCAGGTTTTAATGGTCGTGCATCTGTAAACCGCCAGTGTCTTGTTCAACTTCTTGTTCAAGTTCTTTGCTAGTGTGACTTGTGTCTGTAATTATGTCGGTAAACTTTTAGAGCTTTTTCCAAGCTCTTGATTATTGTGACTATGTCTGTAATCCTTCAGTGTCTTGTTTAAGTTCTAGATTATTGTGACTAATGTCTGTATGTCTGTAAACCTTCAGTGTCTTGTTCAAGTTCTTGATTATTGTGACTAAAGTCTGAATGTCGCAGCTTTCTATAGTCTCACAACATCTTCAATATTTGGCATGTTATTAAAATTTGTCTGTTGTAACAGACGATAAAGTTGTGGGGGTGGCCTCTCGGACTTAAAATTTTACCTTTCTTAAAGATTCAGTTCAAATAGAACATTGTTTCGTCTGCACTACAGGAGACTATATGCTAGGGTCTGTAGAACGACGTGTGACAGCGCGTCCTTTACATAATTTCTGTGACTGTCTGACTGCTACTGAAGTCTTGAGTTCGATTTGACTTTGCCTCGCCTGCAATACAAGAGACTCCAATACAGAACGATTCTGAGACTCAGTACAAGGTGTAGCAACAAACCTTTTTAAGCACGACTTCGTTTTCAAGTTTACAATTAAGTGAACACAAAAGTTACATTTTTTTTTCGATGGGAAAAGTCGACAAGTCTGGCCAGACTGTGGCGGGGTGTTATTGTTAAAGTCACACTCACCTCTGACGGGAACAATACCGATATCGACCTGAACATTTAAAGCTTTTATCAGAGAACCGGTAAAATTCACGGCTCGCTCGCTTGCTCGCTCGCACGGTGAAGACGTGTATGCTCTGAGATTTACACGAAGACGATGGTGTTTCCTCCTTCAGCAGTTTCTTGTGAAGATGGTTTGAAAAAAATCAATAACATGTTAACTGTTGATTAATACCGTTGTGTTGTAGTCTTCCTCCTGGATTTGAAAAGTTGCTTAGAGCTCTCAGCTTTGTATGTGTTTGGTACACATGGTTTAGAAAGTCTGTTGTGGACTTAAAAAATTAGAGCGGGCGGTATCGTACAGTGATCATCCATTGGACACATTATGTTTACCTGTAAGAAACAGTTCACCTTTTAGATTCTAGGGTAGTGACAAGACATGTTATTGTATAATAATACGAAAACGCAGAGGGCAGCTAAACTAGTTATTATTTTTAGAGATGGCCTGGGAAAGATAAGCCTGGTGAAATCTAGAATTCAAAACCAATGTTAATTTTTTAATATAAATAATTGTTATAAAAAAAGATAGAAAATGACGAAGCACCGCCTTACTTTATAACTGAATCAATGACAGCAGATGAGCAGAATGTGGTTTCAAACGATTGATTAGATAGAGCAAAGGTTTTCCTTATAGTTTAAACAATAAAAGTATATGTTGGGGGTATTGGGTGTGGCTACTGCTGTATAACTCAGCTCTGCTTTTTATAATTGTAAATGCCTCATTTGAGCTTCTGAGAGTTGTTGTCAAAAGGGGCTTGGCACTTCTTTATCTTGTGGGGTTTTTTAAACGTATTTTAAACATGATGGAATTTATTGGTTTTCTTTGGTCTACAAATGTAGCGAGGAAAGATTGGGTCAGTGTCAAGCGCAAAAAAGTTAAGTAGAATAAAAATGAATCCAGTTATAGGTCTATAGTGAGTGAGATTAGAGGTAAATAAAAATAACGACCCTTCTTTGGAATTCAATACCCAAAAATACTAAAGGGACAATTGTAAACTAGACCTAGATAATTATAAAGGTGTCAATTAGATGCGGTTCTTACTTTTATGATGAATTAGAATTTAAAAAAAAAACAGGAGAGTAAAATACAAAGTGTTTCTTCACTTATACATCTGTAGCATGAATATTTTAACATTGTACTCAATAGATAGCAGGTAGATCTACCTATATTTTATTTTCATGAAGCATTGTCTATGAAATGTTTTCCAGACAGATATATCAGGACATGGGTCAGCATGTGCAGGTAGGTAATGGTGAAATCTCATAGGGATTGTAGCCAGAAAAGCTTTGCTCCACTTATTGAATCCTTATCTCTAATTAGCTGTTAGGGACATGTGGCTCAGAGGTGTAGAGAAAATATAAGCGTGAAAGCACATGAGAAGCATGGGGAAGGAGAAAGAGAGACAGATAGACAGACAGAAAGAAAGTCTCTATTATAGTGAGTAAGAGAAATATGAAAGTGAGAGGAGGGGGAAGAGGGGTGGACAAAAGCAATCAAATTCTAAGTCCAGACAGAGCAGACGAGAAAATTGCTTTGGGTGTGAACGTTCACAGACGTAAACATAACACTATATCCCCATGGGAATTCAAGCACTTTTCTAATATTTTGCATTCCATTTTTTAAAACCCACGGTAAAACTTTCTCAAATCTTTTCAACTTGCGCTTGTTCTATGAGTTAAAGTCCTTGAAGTTTTTTCTTCTATTTATTCTTTCGGCCCACTTAACTACTTCAGACATGTTTGTCTCTGTAAACAAATTAAATGTATTTCACGCTTACCTCTATGATGGTCTTGAACTGCATGTCGGTAGCCCTTATGAAGTAGGCTTGACGGCACTCGAAGCTAATCTACGGGGGCTGTCGGCTTTCAGCGAATCAGTTGTACATGGTATTTCGCTTCGATGGAATCACTAAACTGTTACCAAAATTATGGTGATATTTGCGTTTGCGATTTTGCTCAGAGCATTGTTTAAGTATGATATTTTTAGCTTGACAAGAAAATCTTTTCTAACTAATCAGCGAGACCGCCCATACTATAACATAAATTGAACAGGAGTCGCAGTAGAGCTGTGTGGATAAGCAAGTCAAATTTTTTAAAAGTAAGGTATAAATTTTAGCTCTGAAACTAGTGACGAAACAAGTGAGCTGTCGGCTTTACGCCTTCGTCAGACAAAAAAAAAATTTAAAAAAACGTGTAAGACACTTACATAAATACGGACAGGACTAACAATAAAAGAAAAGCAATAATATTATTATAAACAATGTAAAGTATGAATGATGAGATAAAAATAAAAAAATCTACCTAGAAATCTAGATATAAATCTATCTGCACGAAAAAAAGAAAAAAAAAGGGGGGGGAAGGGGTACTAGGGGGAAGGGGCCTGAGGATCCACGAAAATTGTAACTTAATAACATAGTGAAAGAAATGAAAAGAACTATCAATGAAAAAGTAGAATTATTTACAAAAAGAAAAATGTATCAACTAGATCTAGACCTTTCGTGGATCCTCAGGCCCCTTTCCCCCTTATCTCCAAGATTTTGAATCTCTCGATAAGCATGTACACAAAACTGATCTACGAGTGTGACAAAATGTCAAACGTGACTTTGTTATTAAGAAATATCAAGTTTATATAATATTTAAATAAAACCAGAAGCTTCTTTCATGGCAGACCTATCCACGCCACACTGCAACAAGATTGCTGATATAGACTGAATCTCTCGCGATCAGTGCGACTTATCCAGAACAGAACACGCATTCTATAAGCTCGTCTTCTCTCTATGTCTTTAATCAAAAGAGTGCAAATATCTTCATGCAAAGCTTTAATAAGTTATTCATACACTTTTTAACTTTTGGTACTAGGGAAACTGCATTGTCCAAAATATCGACGTTTTGTAAATTGTGAACATTTCGATTTCCAACTCATTTTCGCTGGTTGCTGGAAAAAATTAGAGTAGAATAAAGAGGCTGTATATTAGAGTAGAATAAAGCGGCTCTATATTAGAATTGAATAAAGCGGCTATATATTAGAGTAGAATAAAGCGGCTCTATATTAGAATAGAATAAAGTGGCTCTGCTGCGTTTGGAATTTGCCAATACAATATGTATGTCTTCTACACGTAAAGTTAGCACACTTTATCTCCAGGCTCTTTAGTTTTGTGTTTACCGCATCGCAGCGCCACCTAGCGGAGACCTTACACAACAACAAACTATGGAATGTTTTAATCTGGCTTACACAATTTTTTGTTGATTTCATAATTAAGCAAAATTTGGCCTTTACCTTCAGGTCAAACTGAAAAAACAAACAAAAAATGGGCAATGTCTAAAACGGAAGAAAAGATGTCACGCAAACTAGGCTAGATCTAGATCTAAGTCTCGGACAAGCAACAGTTTAGCGTCAACCTAGGCCATTCAGTTAATTCTGTGCCCAAAAAAATACCGTCTCTCTCAATCTCGCTTAATTTACCCTTGGACTTCAACCTTTATCTAAACATAAAATTTTCAAGGGTTTATTTAGAAATAAATAAATTAAGTTTCCAGCAGAATCGGGAAACGGGCGAAACAATTATAATTAGGTGTAGTCTTCCGCCTTCCGATTTTTTTGTTATGGTGTGTAAAGGTTGAACGACATATTTAAATCATAGCCAGTCACTTTTAACGGCAAAATTAATGTTGAGGCGGTCGTGACATCTTGCGATTTGACATAATAGCTGAGAAAAATTGAGTTCAAGAACGTTCAATCTTTCCCGTGGGTTCTGGTTAATGTCTAGGATGAGCACAAAGTTTTTTTTTTGTTCTTTTTAAAGATACGACCTTAAATGATACGTTTATTGTGGATGTCTCAAATATTGAAAAAGATGAGCAGCTTCATATGATGTTGAGTCTCAACAGGTCTGGCGTTATATCTTCTAGCTTGTGATTTCAAATCTGCGTACATTCTCACTTAACACAAGAGCCGTAGTGAGAGAGAGAATGCAGTTTCCTGGTGCCAGCATACAACTAATGGTGCTGTTGAGCTTTCAGCCGCGGAAATAACACGCCTCAAAAAAAAACAAAAAAAAAAACACATGACCATTATATTTTAGATGAATATCAAGTTTCAGGCCAGGACCGTAGAGACATAGACGTCGAAAAAAATTGTGAAAACTTCTTGAGCTTAGAATCCAAAAAACAAACGGAGCTGTTCTTTTAAAATTGCAATCTCTCTCTCTCTCTCTCTCTCTCTCTCTCTCTCTCTCTCTCTATCTCTATCTATCTATCTCTATCGCTATTTATTTAAACTAAGCAATATGTCAACGCTTTCTCAAAACTACATCTGACCTTTTGTCTTCTTCATCTTACAGTAGCTGCAGCGTGGGAGGGCGTGGGTGGCTGTTTGTACTTCAAGTTTAGTTTTCTTGCCCGTTTCAAACAGACCACCGAAGATGCAATGGTTTTTGTTGTTTTGTTTTTGTTTTTTTTTCATGCTGGTTCGCCTTGGCAAACGGCCTGGCTCGTGGTCGGCAGGTTTCTCATGACCAATCTTCAGTTGTAGCGAGTTAAATTTGCTCTGGTGTTTATTGGTCTGCTGGGGAGAAATATGGTTAGTTTTGAGATCGCACTCACTATAAAGTCTTGAGATTGTCGCTGGGGAAAACCTATAAAGTCTTGAGAATGTCGCTGGGGGAAACCTATAAAGTCTTGAGATTGTCGCTGGGGGAAACATATTAAGTCTTGAGATTGTCGCTGGGGGAAACATATAAAGTTTTGAGATCGTCGGTGGGGGAAA
>BMAT01005935.1:10508-22461 GCA_019649035.1 Elysia marginata | reverse complement strand
TACGCGTAGTGAGACACGGTGCGTGTGCTAAAGGTCTGTAATATTATTTTTGTTCTAGCTACTATCATTAACAGTCGCATTGCTGATCCTGAGTTACTGATTGGTTTCAGTTCGGGCTTTCACACAGCACCGAATCCCACGCATCAAAACATAATATATAGTCGAAGATTAACTCAATGAAGGCTAAAATTTGTATCGTATACAAGTATGTAGGACGAAGTGATCGTGAGAGATCTGAACATTAGAACTTCAATACTGTTAGAAGGTTTAAAAAACGTTAAAAAAATTTTTAATTTGAGAAGAAAAAGTAATTTCATTGGGAACTAGTATTGTCCCACTTCAAACCCGACGTGTTGGTTGTGGCGAGAGATAGTTTTGTCTAAGGTCTTTACAAGAGAAGAAAAACTGACCTAAGCCAAGAATTAGGGTAGAGCTCACATCAAGGAGAACACGCCGCCTCATGTGACGCTAAAAGTGCAGAAAACCATTGTTCTTACTAGATCTACCACAAACTAAACAGAGCAAGTACTGTTTTTTTTCTGTTTCAAAATGATCTACAAGAGCTCAGTTATAAAACTGCTGAGAACAAAAAGAAACAAGGAAATGTTTGTACTACTAAACCGCTAGCACTTTCCAAGCGTACGGTAATAAATTGAACTGATAAGGAGAACACGGGGCCGCCTTCAAGCAAGGGAAACAACCCCGCCTTGTTAGTTGTTGAGTTGTGAGCATGTCATGTTTATCTGACACCGAGCAGTGAGCAACATGCAGTGGTCGAGACTCGCCTCTCCCAGCCTCCCAGCCTCCCAGACCGGTACAGCCCGCTACAGCCAGGCACTTAGATCGAGTGGCCGGCTTTATCAGAACTCAGAACCCGCCAGAAATATACACAAAACATGCACAGTCTCCACCCCTGTGTTGTTCACAGAGAAATTTATTTTTAAAGCGATGCTTCCTTTTTCAGCTCCTTGTTGTTAAGATGTAGATATAGGTCAGATTTAAGCCCCTTTCGCATGAAGCGTATCTCGCACAGAGGACACCGGATGGGCTCAGTGTAGACGGGTGATCCGTTATTTCTCATTTCACATGGAGCGTTGCCATTTGACAGGGTGTAGATGATATCGGGCGCATCTTTTTAGTCTCCGGCTTGGAATGAGCTTCATTTAAAAAGGACTTTAGGGTGAACGAGCGAGGAAAAAGTGGCCGATATGTGGTTGTAAGTGTTGAACACGACGTGCCCAGATTAACCTTAGGGTAACATTAGTTCTGCCTATAAGGTCTTCTGTGCGGGATAGGCTTCATGTAAAACGGGCTTTAGGGAGGACAAAAGTAGCCAATATGTGGTTGTAAGTGTTGAACACGACGTGCCCAGATTAACCCTAGGGTAACCTAGCGCCACTGCGACTGTATAGTTTGTTTACTTGTCGACCTACTCTTGGCGCGGCACGCCTACAATAAAATAGTAAGCGATTTATTCAGGTTGCCGCAACAAGGTTTCCAGACGATCTGGCTTATATGCAGGTCACTACGACATTGACTTACTGACTCAGGGCCACATCATCGTCATTATAACCACCATCAACATCATCTTTCTCGTCGTCATCATCATTATCACCATTATCAACATCGCCATCATCGGAACAATTTGTCATGTCAACCCGCTCTTATAAAACAGTCCCGTCTAGCTAAAACTGCCTTAAATATAGTCTAGTAGCATCGCCAAAATAGATAACGAAAATGAAAAAAAAATTTAAAAAGCCTAAGTTAGAGAGTTAAAAAACACAATATGATTAGAGAAACCCCAAAAGTTCTCTTCTCTCAATAAAGTACAGAAGCAGCGAACCGCCAGTGGAGGGGGGGGTCGAAGGTTCCGGGCTCCGCGACTTTTGAATTGCAAGACGGCCGGGATTTTCGTGTTTCTTGCAATACCACAGATTACACTCCAAAAGGTCATCCAACGATCACAGTATACTTCCAGACATACACCTGTGACGCAATTTATCAAGGTCACACAGGTTCAAGATTCGGCTTCGGTATTACATAATTACACATGTTTGTCAAAGACTCCTGGTTCATGACCTTAACTCCCAAAATGTTTTTGTTTTGATATCCGGTGGTGGGCAAGGCGGAAAACAGGCGAGACTCTCAGCACCAAGCCACTCATTTCCTATAAATGAACACATCCCTCAACCCCTATCTTTCACACCATCGCTTCAAGGGTCGGCCCCTTGTTCAGAAACCAATACTGCGATGGCTTATGTTCTAGACAGTATCAGTTCTAACTAATACCAAAACTTGAAAGAGATAGATCAAAAAGCTTCTTGCGCAACGGTGTGTTTACAATTGAGCTGGTTGGCCTAGTAACTAGACCTGCCTCGTGCAGAGATCATCATATCTAAGACTGGCGTCCAAAACAGGCGTCTCGAGTTACACCAATAAGGTTAAAACACAAGAAAGAGTTGCCATAAGGATAAAGACGAAAGAACAAGTTCGGCAGCAGCCTATGCTGATCGCGGGTACCAGGTAACTGGATTAGGTTGGTCCTGGTTGCAGCAGCGCCAGTGATGTTACTGCTTTGATCTGTAGAGAGGAAACCAGACACCAGATACCACAGCAGAGGTACACTCCAGACAAGACTTTATTCACACTAGACCTAAAGGTAGCAAGGGAAGGGGGGGCGGGGCGGGGGAGGGGGTCAAAAGGCTTATTCAAGACCTAAGCCAAAGCTTAAAAAACAAAAACTTAGACAGTGCCAATCCTTATATATCCGAAGTGAGTCGAATAAATCGTCCTTTTTTATTACTCTCAATACCGAATCAATTTTTTCTGCTCCAAAGCGAACATACAAGACTCCCCTAAATAAAGACAATTTTTTTAAAAAGCAGAGAAGCGATCCATACCGTATGAATAAAGTAAAGCCTCCCTCCTCCCTTCAAAAGGAAGATCTAATTAATTCTCTCCGCGATGACCTGCAGCAAAACGGACAACCGATACCGCGAGACCAGGTCTTGGGCAAACAGTGAGGAGCTAAGGGCGATCACTCCAACAGTCCAAGACTTCCGGCTATTTACTTTTCCCCTGCTGGCCACACACACACTCCAGTCCAGACAAGACTGGACTCCGCATCAACACTAGAGACCTCGCGCACCGACGACCATAACGTATGACGTACCAACATCCATAGGTAGCGTGGGTTTTACAGCAGACGATTGGCTGACGGGCCCCGCTAGCCCATCAGCCATCTTGGATTTCCTTCGCTATGGGTTTTGTCCTCCTGAGCGGGCCCGTAGCGGATAAAATCTAATGTGTCTAGGTGGGCGGATACCGCCAGCCTCGCGAGCTCTTCTTTCATGAAGACACGGAGAGATTGAGCACTGGTGAAATGAATCTTTCCAGAGCGAGTAGGGGGGAAATCAAAGCTGAGTGAAACCAGATCAAACACATGAAAGAAAAAACCCAACAAGAAACAGTAAAAGCGGAAGTACAAATTGCGACAATTATTTTCTCCTGGCTGCTTTTAGGTGGTACATCATTTTTTTGTGTCCAGATTTTGGAAATGTTGGAGTTTTATTACACCCAAGACCATAAGCTGAGGCGCTACCGACAACTGAGATCTGGTAAAATGTTTGTTAATAGTAAGAGGTTTGTTAACATTAAGATGTTTGTTAATAGAATGAGGAATATAAGCAGTGAGAGATTTGTTAACAGTAAGAGGTTTGTTAACATTAAGAGGTTTGTTAACATTAAGAGATTTGTTGACATTAAGAGGTTTGTTAACATTAAGACGTTTGTTAACAGTAAGAGGTTTGTTCACATTAAGAGATTTGTTCACATTAAGAGGTTTTGTAACATTAAGAGGTTTGTTAACAGTAAGAGGTTTGTTAACATTAAGGGATTTGTTAACATTAAGAGATTTGTTAACATTAAGAGATTTGTTAACATTAAGAAGTTTGTTAACAGTAAGAGGTTTGTTCACATTAAGAGGTTTGTTCACATTAAGAGGTTTGTTAACAGTAAGAGGTTTGTTTACAGTATTGAAGCGATGACCTACCGATAAGAGCGCATACATAGCCTAAAGATCGAAGTTCAAATCCTTGTGTACATGTAATGAAATATGATAAGCTTTTTTTGGTGGTTTGACTCTGAGCTGAAACTTTTCCCACAGGCACTGAGATGTTTATTAGGGAAGTTGTTGATCGTGAGAGCGTCTGGGTGTCGATTTTCTCCAGTAATCCGAGTAGGACAACAATTACATTTTAAATAAAAACCGACAGACAAGTAGATAAACACTTGGGAGAAAACAATGTTAAAGATAGTAACATGTACACACAAAAAAGCCCACAAAGACTCAGTTCACCAAGACAATGAGCATGTTTTTGTTTCGGCACAACCCAGAGCTAACACGAGACGAGAAAAAGATAAATGTACTGTGTATATTCCAGCTAACCCTCACAAGATAAGTGTACTGTGTATATTCCAGCTAATCCTCACAAGATAAGTGTACTGTGTATATTCCAGCTAATCCTCACAAGATAAGTGTACTGTGTATACCCCAGCTAATCCTTACAAGATAAATGTACTGTGTATACCCCAGCTAATCCTCACAAGATAAATGTACTGTGTATACTCCAGCTAATCCTCACAAGATAAATGTACTGTGTATACCCCAGCTAATCCTCACAAGATAAGTGTACTGTGTATGTTCCAGCTAATCCTCACAAGATAAGTGTACTGTGTGTATTCCAGCTAATCCTCACAGGATTAGTGGACAGAGAACAAAGGGTTTCCGAGTAGAACTAATCGAGATAGTCAAGTCTGTTGAGGGTGGGTGATCTAGTGTAGACCGCAGTGCAAACACACATGAACAGAGCTAGAGCGATAACGTCTAAATTTCACACAGCATAGATTATTATCATTATCGTTACTACTACTCATTATTATTATTATTATTATTATTATTATTATTATAATCATTTTCATTATTGTTATTAGTAAGTGTTTTAAAGAAAAATCATGCCCAAAACCCTGTTCACTGACACTTACTCTTTGAATTCCCTACCAATATTATCACCTCCATCTCCTGGCACATTTGCCCAGAATAACAAGTTTTCCAATTTATATTTAAAATAAACATTAGGCCTCACAATTTGTTAAAACTGAGTGAAAACTACTCATCATACTACCAGATCTACCCCCCTTCTGCTGACATATGCCAAAAACCCTGATCCCCTGCCTCTAAGTCTAACATCTCTACGGCATTAAGTAGCAAGCTCAGGACCAATCCGAACAAGGTCCACGTTGGGGCATGCGCAGTAGACTGCTCTACGGCATTAAGTAGCAAGCTCAGGACCAATCCGAACAAGGTCCACCTTGGGGCATGCGCAGAAGACGTTGCTCTACAGCATTAAGTAGCAAGCTCAGACCAATCCGAACAAGGTCCACCTTGGGGCATGCGCAGTAGACTTTGCTCTACAGCATTAAGTAGCAAGCTCAAGGCCTTACGTATCGTACAGACCAGACCTAGGGAGATCTATGAAGTTTTCAATTCACAAGAAGAAACTGAATTTGTAATCAGATCGCTTTATATCCCCTTAACATGGACAAGATAACATTCCAAATTTATTTCGGACAAATCCAAAGAACGAGAAAAAAAAACACGCGATATTTGAGCAGATTTCAAATTTCTACGCTCTACTTATCTACAAACCAGTCCTGGTCTCCTGCGAATATACACCGAGTACTTGAATTGAAAAGAAAAGACAACATGTAAAAATGAACTTCAATCTTTTCTAACAACTGCCACACAATATAAACGTTTCGCCATACTGATTTGCATAATCATTTTTAGAACATGGTCTACCAGTTGAATTTTATTGTTTATCAACAACGACAATATGTCCAGATTAACATAGGAACCGAAGCGGAGAGAGAGGGGGAGAGAGAGAGAGAGAGAGAGAGAGAGAGAGAGAGACAGACAGACAGACAGACAGAGGAGCAGACAGAGAAAGAGACATGCGCGGGACAGCGAGACAGAAACAGGTGAACTGTTGGTAAGATGCCCCACCACTAGAATCACGTGACCAAGGTAAGTATAAAGTAGTTGTAAGACTTATAGCTCAAACTTTGCAATGATTCCTCCCTGAGTTTGTTTGACTATACCAGAGATGACGGCCAGTCAAGGAGGCGAGTTAGTTGGATCTCTCTCTTTCTCTCTCTTCGATTGTGATCCTCCCCCCCCCCTCCCCTTCCCTACCGCATGCACAGTTCTTACCCGTTGTAAAAAATACATATCAATGAATGGACAAGCAGAGTAAGACAGACATACATTGAGGGATACTAAGTGAGTCATCACCGACGAGAGAAGAAAGCGAGACACAGTATGGTCCAAAAATATGTTCCAATTTGTGCAGGAATGCCGAGTTAAGTACAAAACATAATGTGGTATCGCAGATATGTCGAGGATTTTAGACGCAAACAAGAACAGTAACTACCTTGAAAAGGAGAAGGGGCACACATGTGTAGATAGACATACAGGTGGAAAGGTAGAAGGATAAACAGAGTAGATAGATAGATAAATAGATAGATAGATAGATAGATAGATAGATAGATAGATGAATGGATGGATGGATATGGATGGCTAGATAGATGGATGGAGTAGATAGATAGATAGAAAGTAAAGTAGATAGTCGATAGACGGTGATAGCTAGAGAGAACAAGGAGTAAAACCTGAGTCCTGCAGAAAGCTGAACTATTGAGCTACCAAAACGTTCATATCATTCTCCACTAGCTAGTCTACAGTACCCACTGGGACCGTTAACTTACATCTATTTATTCTAGATACTTAGCTACACAAACTGAAGGGAAGCATCGCAGCAAGTTTGTCAAGATCATCACTTTGTTCTTCCAACCCGGACCATGTAATGATCACACAGAGAAAATTTTACTTCCTGGTAGGGTTAGCTCGCTACGCGCTGAACACTCGGATAGCTTCTTGTTCATTCCAAAACTCTAGTCCCATTTCGAGAAATTTCGTGAAACAGTTTCCTGTCCGCGAATCCCATTTCGAGAAATTTCGTGAAACAGTTTCCTGTCCGCGAAGAAGTCCCCGTGAAAGAAGTTTAGAGATAGATAGATAGATAGATAGATAGATAGATAGATAGATAGATAGATAGATAGATAGATAGATAGAGAGGGAGAGAGGGGGGAGACAAAGACAGAGAGAGGCAGACAGAGAGAGAAATCAGTGTAGATATATCTACTATATAAATGTGAGATAGAGAGAGAGAGAGAGTGAGAGAGGGAGGATCCGTGTGAAGATATATAGCCAAAGAGACAATCATTGTAGAGATAGAGAGAGAAGGCTATGTAGGTTTATAGATTCACAAAGAGACACATATTTCTGCTGGAAATTTCCTCAACTCAAACTGATCACTGCATCGCGCACGTTTCCAGCCAGGCAGGCTCACTTTGGGTAACTTCGATCCCAACGTCCCACTCTACAAATGTAGCTTTGCACTGAGCTATTATCAAATTTGACAGGTATGTATTACAGTATCCCACTTGGCGTGCCTCCACTGAACTTTAGGCTAGCTCTGTATTAACATCATGTCGCGAAATTCATCAGCGATTTTTAGCGTTGATCCAGCGATAGTTTGGCATTGGTGTTATAGTCCCGTGGTTTTAGCGTTCGAGGCGACACATTAGCTCAAAGTAGAGCAAACTTTTCGCTTCAAAAAATGACTTTGCAAAAAAAAAAAAACAACAAAAAACAAATATCTCTCTGTAACACAGCTTTCGAAAAAAACAAACTTAAAAGATAAATAAATAACAGCCTCTTAAGTAAACTTAAATGACATCGGTAACAGCATACACAGCACGCAGTTATTTCTTCTACAACTTCACAGAATAGAAATTATTGAGATTTGAAACTATGCACACTAGAAAATCTAACATGAAAAGTGTTAAGGTCTTAACAAGGAGGTCACCAAAGCTTAGCGGAGAAGTTAACACTTAATCCAGTTTACTGAATAGTCCTAGACCTAGGTATATCTTCGGGTGTCATTGACGCTAAGACGTCACCTAGAACGAGCGAGAGACACTGAGCTGGTGCAGACCTGGACTTGTGGTGTTTGAACGTGAGTAGCGGGTGAACAGTGAGATCACTGGCTTACTCCAGTAGGTTAGTCCAGCGTAGAGCAACATGCAGACAGACGCAGAGCTAGGCAGAGAGAGAGAGAGGAGAGAGAGAGAGAGAGAGAGAGAGAGAGAGAGAGAGAGAGAGAGAGACGGGGGTGGCACTCACAGCATGCAGTGTGATAGGGAGTGAGTGAGGGAGGGAGGAGGATGAGCAACTTTACATGACGGGATCAGAGGGATAGATAGAGTGGGAGAGCGGTGGAAAGAGTTAGACTGCTGAGAGACAGAGAAAGGGAGAAAGAGGTGGAGACAGTGAAATGGAGAGAATGGGTGACAGAGCAACGAAAAGAGAGAGAGATGGAGAGAGGGGGAGAGAGAGAGAGAGAGAGAGAGAGAGAGAGAGAGAGAGAAACTGTGTTTTAAGAAGAGCCCGAAGGAGAAAGAAAGTGAGATGAAAGAGAAAGAAGAAATACAAAAGTTTAAACCTTAATTCTGCAAAGACCACATCATTACTAGATATCATAGCCCAACACGTCTCGCTAACTACACGGTTTTATCCAGGTTGGTCTGGGATGTCTACAGAGATATGATTTACTCCCCGACTTTCAGTTGCGGTGCTGAACCGTCATTCTCTCGACGGCAAAAGAAAATCCCTGTTCTTTTATTACCGGGGCGGAGGTAATTAGAACTCCAGCACAAAAGAGCTCAGAAAAACAATAAAAAAAATGACGAGGTTTTTACACTAAACCCCTCCCCCTTTCTAACGCTTATTTGTCCAGAAGCGGGTCTACAATGCCTGTAAAAAATTTTTTTATTTTGGTGGCGCATTTCAGCATGATACTGAACATCAACAGTGAGTAATAAACCAAAAGTTGTTTATCAGTGTACATATTAATACATGGTCAATATGCTTAGATCTTCCAAGATTCGAACCACAGCACATTCCTTTGGAAACCGTATTTCGACCACAAGGTCTAGACAACGTTGCAGTCCTTATTTCTCTCTAGATGATCTCTAGACCACTCGTTTCCATAAGACTTCACTGCACTCACCACTCCAGATCTCACTCTGCGGAGGTAGCTTAATTAAACCATTGACTAGATAACAAGTGGATAACACGCTGAGAGTATAATAGAGGTTAAGAAGTAATATTTAAAAAAAATAGATTTAGTAATAATTCGTTTCTAATGCGCATATACCCATAAAAGAACATGTAGGAAAAACAATCTGTAAACTTTCTTTCTGCTGTGCGAACCAACAAACGGAGAAAGAAATGCCATCATACATACAGAAACAACATAGCCAATGAAGAGCGACAAAGTGACATTTCAACTATTGAAAGAGATTCTCATGCTTGACCAAGAGGAACAAGAGCTGACGCATGAGGGACCTGGGCAGGACGGTAGGATCAAATCTTGTGGCTGGCGATGCTGGTGATATTGTTGTTGTCCTGGTCTAAGGAACTGGCTCTAATGAGCACTGACAATGACATCTGACCCTCTCAGCCGCGTGTCCTTGACCTTTGGTTCTACATAGTCTAAAGGAGACCTAGAATGAAGCAGATACGATGTCTGTAGGGAACAGCTATCAGATTCAATCCATGTTTGGTAAAGCCCCCAGGGGGGGGGGAGAGAGAGAGAGAGAGAGAGAGAGAGAGAGAGAGAGAGAGAGAGAGAGTTACAAGTGTATTGGAAGAAAGAGGCATAGTGGAGTCAATATCGAAGTCAACAACAACAGAAGTAATAATCTTCTTCGTAGTGATCTTGGTGGTGGTGGTGGTGGTGGTGGTGATGTTGGTAGTGGTAGTGGTGGTAGTGATAATGATGCTAGTGGTGGTGGTGGTACACTTGCTACAACAAAAGGTAAAACGAGAACAAATCCGACAAGGCGTGTCTGTAGGGCGCGGCAGGGGAGAGCTACCAGTATCAGGTCCACTATATAGCGAGAGAATACCGGTGGCAATCAAGTTATCTCCACGGGGAAAACAGTTTCAGGTGCCTTGGCAGGAGAGGTCACTTGATTGACGTTTAAGTCACTGGCGCAAAAGTAGTTGCGTCATAGTGGCGGTTGTCGTATTGGCTGTGGAAGTTGAGGTTGTAGTGGTGTTGGTGGTGGTAATAGTGGCTTGGTAGTGCTGCTTGTGGTAGTGTTGGTGGTTGTGGTAGATGTGGTAGGGGTGGTGGTGGTGGTACTGGAATTTGTTGTTGTGGTGTTGGTGGTTGTGGAAACGGTAGTGGCGGTAGGTAGTAGTAGTAGTAGTAGTAGTAGTAGTAGTAGTAGTAGTAGCACTAGTAGTTCTTCATATTCTCTTGAAACCAACCTGTATCTTCCTGTCCATCTTTCTATTCTAAGCTGTAATGTTAGGCAAAAGTTCATAAAACCGACACAATCTGCCTGTGTTTCTATAGGTCTATCTACCCCTGAATCAGTCTAACTAACAGCGCATCTATCTATGTTTCCATCTACCAAAATGGCCTATTTCAATAAAGCTAGTGTGTACTTATTTATCAACCGTTTTATCCTTATTTACATATAAACTACTGTTTCGACAAAAGGCTTTTTCATCCATTCCAGTCTGTCTTTTCTTATAGGCCCTACATCTTTCTTTATTATTCATCGACTAGCCTTTTCATTCACAACTTCTTATCTCTCTATGTCTCTGTCTCTGTCTCCCCCCCCCTCTCTCTCTCTTTCTTTCTCTCTCTGTCTGCGTGTGCACGTCTTTGACGACCCAATCCCAAAGGTTTAGTGAGCAGTGAGCAGAAACGCAAGGAAAGAAAGCCACAACGTTAACACTCGGACATACGCCTTGGTACCATCATTAAACATAGCTCTACCTCTTCTTTCTATGTATCCCCCTTCTCTTCCTCACTGCTCTTCTCTCTCTCTCCCTCTCCCGCCCTTGTTTGTATAGATCTGATGGGCACGAAATCTGCCTCATTAGGGAACCGTGCTGTTGTTCCTAGTGGTGGGATAGAAGGGCAGAAGAGATGAGGTAGGTGGGTGGGAGGGAGGGAGGGAGGGAGATTCAGAGAGAAAAGGGCAAGTTGGAGGAAAGATCGAGAGATAAAAAGGATGAAGACAGGACGAGAAAATTTGTTTGATAACACGGCTTGCGAGAGAGAAAAAGAGAGAGAGAGAGAGAGAGAGAGAGAGAGAGAGAGAGAGAGAGAGGAGAGAGCAGTGAGGAAGAGAAGGGGGATACATAGAAAGAAAAGGTAGAGCTAGAGGGGAAGAGAAAGAGAGAACGGAAGAGCTATAATATAGGATAAGTGTTCAACTTTCTTTTCTGTCAGGTCTTGTCCCTCTTTCTCTCCCATACACGAGAAACTATAGCAAGAGTAGTCTGGGAGCAACAACGGAAATTCATTAAACATGAAAGCCAGGTAGATCTTAGCGCTCTCTTATCGGAGTTTTTTTTTCTTTCAAAGAATCAAACTTTGTTATCTTCATCTACAAAGAGCTACATTCATAAAATGTATACTAAGCTTGATTAAGAAGGGAAAAATTCAAGCTTTTCCAAAATTCAAACCCCACAAAAGCTGCTGCGCTGGAGAACTTGTTCGCGTTATGTCTAGATAGCCGCTTTTGTTTGCGTTATGCCTAGATAGCCGTTTTTGTTCGCGTTATGTTGTTTTTTCTCCAACTCTAGATAACCGCTTTTGTTCGCGGTATGTTGTATTTTCTCCAACTCTAGATAGCCGCTTTTGTTCGCGTTATGTTGTATTTTCTCCAACTCTAGATAGCCTTTTTTGTTCGCGTTATGTTATGTTTTCTCCAACTCTAGATAGCCGCTTTTGTTCGCGTTATGTTGTAT
>BMAT01005922.1:291624-303551 GCA_019649035.1 Elysia marginata | reverse complement strand
CCTGTCTCCCCCTCCTGCATAGCTTTTTACCTTTTTCTCACTTCTCCCCTAATATTTCTCTCTCTTTTCTCTCTTTCTCTCTGCCTGTCTGTCTGTCCCCCTCTCTCTCTATCTTTTCTCTCGCTCCCTATCTGTCTGACTGTCTGTCTGTCTGTCTGTCTGTCTCTCTCTCTCTCTATCTATCTATCTATCTATCTGTCTTTTCTCTCGCTCCCTGTCTGTCAGTCTGTCTGTCTGTCTGCCTCTTCTCTTCCCCGACCTATCCCTCCGTCTCTCCACCTTCTAACTACCTCAGTAAAGATAAAACCGGCAGCTCCAATAACACCACCCCCCCAAAAAAAAATCGATCTCATTCCAATTTTGGCACATCTGTAAGTCATAAAATATTATCATATTCCCTCCCACGTATAAGTTTATCTGGCTGATTTTTTTAACCAGGTGATGACATTCTAAGATACCGGGCACAGAATGCTATAACCTGAACGCATTTAGATACACGTAAAATTGTGTATGTGTTACAAACATGACGGGTTTCGTGTCAAAATTGCGTTATAATTATGCGTTTTGAAAATCAAAAATTAGGTTTTATATAAAAAAGCAACTAATTTTCATAAGTTGCCTAAGTTTGATTTGTCGTCGTTGTACATTATGGTTATAATCATTTTAGGTGTAACTTCCAATCCTCTGAGGTAAGCATAGAATACAAAGGCAAGGAAGAGAAAACGCCTCTTTTTCTCAACTTTTGAAATTCCTTGTAATAAACTCTCTCGAGAATTCCTAGGCTTTCTACATGGCAATTTTTTTTCTCTACATTTATAATAACGTTGATCAAAACGGAATTTTTGCAGCTTTTTATAGATCAGTTTTGTTTTTTTATCATACGGAGACGGACTTTCTCAGAAACCCCTTCTACGTAGCAATTTTTTTCCTCTCTACATTTATAATAACGTTGAACAAAACGGAACTTTTGCAGCTTTTTTATTATACCACTCTTGTTTTTTCATTAAGGAGGTGCCTTACAAAGAAGCTTTAATACGAGATACAGGAATAGTTCATGAGGTAACTTGACCAACCAGAGCTAAGTTTTTCAGACTTGTATTGCGCTTGACTATAATTGGAATACTTAACTTTCATGCCAGATAAATAACTATGTTTAACAAAAACTTAACCTCTGATATCTTTGAAACGACTTTAATTTTCACCCACATATAAAAGATAGGGGCTTTGCAAGCGCTGCCAGATATTGCCATTAATAAAACCAAGCCTTAAAATGTAAAACAAATACACGATTCCATGTTTCACCCCCAATCATGATGGCTGTCTAAAGACTTTTTTATCATCCCCCAGGAGGTCAATATACACCAGAAAAAATTCAACGCCTAATTTAGAGCATTATAATACGTATGTCTGTTAGGCGTTCAAATACTAGCTTTCCACACAGCTCAAACACTGTCTTTAGTTAGGTACACATTTTAGAGGTGGTTCGATGAGGGAAATTGTGAATAGATCGTTTTCCTCCAGACCTTTACAAAAGGAGTTGTGGTTGGGAATCGAACCCGCAGACGCTGAATCACGAATCCGACGGAAAAACGACTGAGGCACATAGCTTTATACAGATTACTGACTTCTTAACATCTTTATAAAAAACAACATTTTTACATAATAGAAAGAAGCCAAATAATGCGTGTACCTACAAATAAATAACATAATTACATACAATTCCATTTGCCGTGTTTACACGCTATGACTAACATAAGAGATATGGGTATCTGCATTTTTTAAAGCGTTTGAGACATTCAAGAAAAAGTCTCTTTTCTTCCTCTTTGCCTTGCTAAATTAAAAAAAAACCAAATTATTTTATCTTCTTCTTCTTCTTCTTCTTCTTCTTCTTCTTCTTCTTCTTCTTCTTCTTCTTCTTCTTCTTCTTCTTCTTCTTCTTCTTCTTCTTCTTCTTCTTCTTCGCGTTCTTCTTCTTCTTCGCGTTCTCCAAGTGTTTAGTTTTTTAAGGATGTATACCCGTCAGTTCCAGGAAGTTAATTTCTTTTTTTTTCTAGGTCTATGAGTGGACCAAATGGTTCGGTGCTTAGCTCTGCAGCTGCTGTCTCTAAATTTTTTCTCTGCTTCCTTAATATAGCAAGCATGATATTATGACATACGGCATGATTCGATCAACTTTTAGTTAAAAACTCGGCATATTATTCATTTTTATTTCAATATCAAGAACCAATATAAGAGAGGTAGCTCTGATTTCAAAAGAAGTGGAAATACAAGGACCGAGTTTCAGAAAACGGATGTTTATTTTCTTGTCTGTGCTTTGTTGACCCTGGTTTCCTTACACTTTTTTTTGTCTCCGTGAAATAAGTTCCGGTCGGTATAAACTTCCTCCCTCTTTCTCTGTTTGCTTCCTGCTTTTAATTCAGCCCACCCAAAATGCAAACAGAAAATCTTCAGATCCAATTTGCGCATTTAACAAACTTACACTATACAGAGCGAGTTTTCATGATGGTCTTCGCTGTAAACAAAGTTGACCTTTAGCAAACTCAAAAGATGAAAAGCTGGTGTTACATCCCTTGATTCCAGTTTCGTCACCACATCCCTGCCTCCGGATCTGCTGCATAGTGTGTATACAAGCATAGAGGGATCCCAGTCAAACCTAGGTCTTTGTGCAGTTTTAGATGCACATTTTTTTAGCTTTGATAAACAGCATACGGTATTGAAATATATCATGAGACTAGGCCTTTTATCCATTTTTCAAAAACTATTTCTCGAGATAAATTGCGAACATTTCATGTTATGTTTTAGAATGAAAAGTCGTTTTGCTACAATTTCATGGTAACATTGTAGACATAATAGTCAATACTGTGAGATTAAAATACGAAGGCACTGAAGTAAATATCCAGTTTTACTTTTAATGACCCATATGAGGTTTGTCATAAAATTCTTCATTATGTATGTTTTCTTTTCCCAAACGGGCTAGGGCTAGGGTAAGCTACCCTTGGCAACCAAAGTGCAGTATCTCCCGTATGATTTATTCTACATACAGATACAGCACTTTGATTGTCACGGACAAAATGATGGTAAGCAGGTAGGCTTTAATTTTAGGAAGCCAGAGAAAAACCCTACGTGGTTGCAATAATGGTCACATAAAAAGTTCATGCCATTGAAAAAAAAACAACTTTTATTTAGAACTGGAGTGGGTATTTAGCTATTCGCAGGGAAATATCTTGTCAGCGATATAGAGCAACGTTCTGTTTCTAATAGATGCTCCTTTATGAGTTCAAACGGTACAGTGGTTAAATTATTTATGACTAGCCGGAGGAAGCTTCTTTTAAAATCTTACCAGTGTCTTTCACGACCAGATGGTGTATGGGGACAGGGTGAAAGATACTGCTGACTTTGTGGTCCAGTTGGTAGACTTTTGACACTCAAATGATTGAAAGATTTTAAAGGTATGAAATTAGCAGCGGAGAGAAGTAGGCTTTAAGTGGAAATGCCTGAAATGTCTGCATTTAGCATGACTCGAACTTTCGACTCATAGATGCTTCGGCACCCACCGCCTTGCCACTTAGAGAAACAAAGCTTATACCATGTCGCCACCACGCTCCTTATAAACTCCTTGGACACTCAAATCAGCAGCCCGCAGATTTCTTCCTCGTTTTGACACTCGAACCACAAGACCTGATATTTCTTTCCTAGTTTGGCAGATAGGATTGTAGTCCTTGAGATTAACTCTTTGCACACATTTCATCCCCTTAATCATGCATTACAATTAATTAGTCCTTGGTCTTAAGCTGTCCAATTCCTTGTCAGTATGCTAGAATGAAGCACTTCGTCGATACTTCCTCTGTTAGTTTAGATTATGATTTTGTTGGTAATAGGCTGCCGGCAAATCAAAATTAATGTAAAACGCTTTGAAAAAAAAAATTAGGCAAAGCGCTTTAAAAACGTTTTTAACTTTTACTTACTTTATTTTATTTCTTAACTTAATGAGTTAATTGCATTTCCCAAGTATTAACTAATCAAAATTCCAAGTCGACAAGCTACTGCACATAATTATACAACTTCTGCATGGATTTCCCTCTCAAGCCAACTCTTTGATCCCCACAAATAGGTGAGGATCGGGATCAAGACTATTGACGGGCCTCTGGCTCATTAAGATGATTCTCACTGTATTTCTTTTTCTATATTGAGCAGTTGAAGTTTTTCTATAGTTTAAAGCTGATATTCAAAGCCAGATGGTAGATTATCTTCATGTCTGTGTCAGAAACTCGCATCACTTTGGTCGGACCTGTAGCCTGGAGATCGTTAAGGAAGCTGATGCAATATTTCTCCAAAAGATATTTTAACTGGCAAAGAAAAAGCAGCCAACATAAGTGAAACAGCCGGTAAACTAGGCACAGCGTCAATTTTTTTTGGCATCACGAGATTTTAACATTCTTAATTTTTTTTCCTTTTTTGTACCCTGAAATATTAAAAAAACAAAAAAACAAAAACGTTTGTCACCATCATTATTCCGAATGTTTTTATCTGGTTCTTAGTCTGGGCAGCACATGCCTGACTCCTCTGTGGATGCCTGGTGCAACGCCACATTAAGTTTAACCCATGTCAAGAGAGCTCATAAAGATGTTTAACCCTCTAAACACGACACGACGCCAGCCTCGGAACGAAAGCTTGGCTTTCATTAGGCGTCCCCCTTCACTCATTCTGTCACACTTGGCAAAGATAACAGGATCAAACAGTAAAGTGAGAGGAAACGAAAACCATAAAACCTTTAACCTTGGAGCGGTTTTTTATTCTTTCTCTCTCTCCATAATTCTCTGCAGAAATGTACAAGCATTACGTGGTATTCGATAACTTAACAAAAAGCATACCTTGATGTTACCTTGCCTTCCATGCAAGAAAAATAAAAAAAAAAACTAAACAAAAAAAAAATCTCTGAAAACATGAACAAGAATGTAACAGCGCACATGAAGATGCGCCTAGGTAATAAAACTGCACTATTGGCATTGAATAAGTTTGGAATTGAGTGAACAAGCCGTAGTGGGAGGCGGCTTGGTTCCGTGCCACTGGGGAAGATATCAAGGGTTTGTTTTTTATCTGTCTCGCAGCGCCAGGTAGCATGAGCTTTATGGGTGTTTTTTTCTTTTTATTTCTGTTGGTTTTGTTTTTCAATGGGTTTCGCTTACTGCATGGAAAAAGAATGCTGAGTATGGCAAACCTAGCGGTGAGGCGAAGCGTGAAAGTATAATATGCACGGGTTTAAAGATTTGATGAAGATGTTGAAAAGAAAAAAAAAGGAAAAGAAAAGAGATGGTGAGGAAAGCCAAGGATGAATCTTAAGACTGCGATATTATAGAAAGTGAGATATATAGATTGCTAGATTGCTAGATAGACAGGCAGAAAGGCAGACATAAAGATTGGTAGTTATTATGCGAACTGATCGAAGACAGAGAGGGAGAAAGCGAGAGGGAGAGAGAGATATAAAGAGAGAGAGAGAGAGAGAGAGGGAGAGATAGATATAAAGAGAGAGAGAGAGAGGGAGAGAGAGAGAGAAAGAGAGAGAGAAAGAGAGAGAGAGGGAGAGAGAGAGAAAGAGAGAGAGAGAGAGAGAGAGAGAGAGATAAAGAGGGCAGGCATACAGAGGCGCATTAATAAAACCGAAGATGGAGATATGGGGAGAAAGCGAGCGACATTATGAAAAAAAAAAGTTTGGATTGGATAGACGCAAAATAGAAAGAATAGAAAGTGGCGCAGACAAAAATCGAAAGAAATAAACACGAGAAAAGAGCAATATTTTGAGAAAAAAAAGGGAGGGAAAACCGAGAGAATCAAGGATGCTTAAAAGAGTAAGATGTGGAAACAAAGCGAGAACGTTACAGAGTTGGATAGAGAGAGATAGAGAGAGACAGAGTGAGAGATAGAGAAAGATAGAAAGATAGAGAAAGATAGAATAATAGGGAGAGATAGAGTGGAGCAGCGTGGCATAGTGGTTAGCGCGTCGGACTTGTTATCCGGTAGTTGTGGGTTCGATTCTCAACCATGATGCATGTTGTAACTGCCTTAGGAAAGCAATTTATCAATACTTTCCTCAGTCCAGCCACCTGTAAAATGGGTACTGGCTATAGGCAGTGCTTGTAATTTGTAGAATGTTAGTATTTGAGCGCCTAATAGGCAGCCGTGCTGTAATGCTCTGAAATATGAGTTAAATTTGCTTTGGTGTGTATTGGCCTGCTGGGGGAAATATATAAAGTCTTTAGACTGCCTTTGTCGGTGGAAGACTTTTATCCATTTTTAGAGAGTGTGAGAGAGAGTGAGATAGATAGAGAGATAGATAGAGATATAGATAGATAGAGAGAGAGAAATAGAGAGAGAGAGAGAGTGAGAGAAAGATTGTAAGGGATGAACGAAAAAGATGCATAGAAGATATTTACAGACAATGGCATACTCGGGTTGACACTAATGAAAACAATACGACTGGTGGACAAGGAAGCACACGCGCACCTAACTTGACGTACAACCACTTGCTTCTCAGTCTTCCGACGTGGACGTCTTGGCACCTTCTTGTGTAGGACTTTTCCTTGAACTTCTAAAAATTCTTTTAGAGTAGTTCCCCTTGGACAATCAGTTAGTTTTTAGGCTTCGATATAGCACTAAAGTTATTTTAATAACAGAAGAGTTTGCTGGTGAGTCCACCGTCTGAATTTTACACACAAAAAATGGTTGATGCTGAAACAGTTCCATGCCTTGCTGTAGGGTCACTTTACTGACTTCTGTCTTGTTCAAGGTTTCATAGTTTATCGAGATTCATCTGGCTATTGAGGGTGAGTGATGTTGCTGTTCGAGAGAGGTCGTTGTTGAATACAGCAGGTGATGCAGTTATTGGTCTCCTTCGGTATTTGTTGAAAAAAAACACTGTCTTTTGTTTTATCAATTTTGCTGGAATTTGTCTATCTCAAAATAGAATATGCCCAAATATGCTTTAGCGGTTTTCTGTGATATGGATCATGGAAAATGGGCGCTCGTTGCATTTTTTTACACCGGGATTTGTTTGTGGTTTTTACTGGGTATCTTATGGGATACATCTAATTGTTTGTTTTTTTTATTGTCCGTTAGTGCATGTGTACCATAATTGTATATTGACACTGATTTGACTAACAATCAATATAATTCAATCTTTGAATTGGTTTTGTCTTTCGCGCCACGAAACGATTCGGAGCTTCGAAAGTGCTACATTGGAAAATTGTTTTCTGCTTCTGAGATCGTTGCTGTCTCCTGTGAGTTTTCCTAGTTTTGTTTTTTTTTTTTGAATATTATCCAACTGGTCTCGTTTCGGTTCAGTTTGGTCTATTCTGTTTTTTTTTTCAAAATTTACAGAAAAGTTGTGTGTTTCTTATATTTTTTAGACCTCTGCTATGTCAATGTTTTGCAATGTAGTAAAGTCTACATCGTCGGTGTATGAAATTTCCCTTGGGAGTATTTTTTCCAACTCAGTTTTTGTTTTTTTTTATTTTCGGTAGTTTGGGTTTTACGTCTTTCAACAAATGTTCTAGATTAACGACTAACAACACAGGGCTAAGACTGTTCCCTTGGGGTGTGTCTACATTGCCTGTGATCAGCTTTGCTTCATTAGCCCCAGATATCTTAGTAGCGATGATGCATACAGATACACCCTAATTAAGACGAGGAGACAAATTAATAATTGAAAAAAAAAAGATAAATTTTAAAGCACTCAGGAGAATATAGCCATTAACTCTTGTCAGAAATAAGGAAGTAAAGAAAGAAGGTGAATTATAAAGAAAGGTAAAGGACCTGAGAATAAACAGAGAAGATAAGCGAAAGAAGACGAGCGATTGAGCGAGGGAGAGAAAAAAGAAAAAAAGGGAGAGGGGGGGAGAGAGAGAGAGAGAGAGAGAGAAGAGAGAGAGAGAGAGAGAGAGAGAGAGAGAGAGAGAGAGAGAGAGAGACACACACACACAGGCAGACAGACAGACAGACAGAACAAACAAGTGAGAATAAGAGAAGAGGCACAAAGACGAGATAAAGAGAAAGGTGAAACAAACTGATGCGAAGATTTCTCAATGGTGGTCGCTTCTTCCTCAAAAGATTTTTATGTTTATGTTTACAAACTTGCACAAGTCTTAACCCATACCATGTGAACAGGTCGCCATGTTTGTTGTATACCCACATTTCTTCACCTGGCTTCGATTAGTTTAAGCTTGTGTATTTATTTATTGATTTCTGTAACCAAATCATAAAACAACATCAAACCTCCTACAGACTGGAGCCTCGGTAAACAACCTTGTGTTAATATAAGTGCTGTATAGTTTATTTGCAAAACATCTAGGTTAAAGAGCAAAATACTCAAACGATGCAGTTTTAACCTTGATACAGTTTGATCGAGATAAAAGTGCATTTGAAGTTTATAAAGGAGGATAACGAACGGATATCCTCAGTGGGTCATGTCATCAAAGAAAAAGAGGAACTTTTAAAAAATACAACAACAACCAGATATCTTATACACAAAACAGCAGGAGAGAGGCGTACACATCATGTCTTATGCCATGTTGCAATTACCTTGGGAAAGCAATTCACCCTAACTTTCCTCAGTCCATCCACCTGTAAAATGGGTACCCAGCTACAGGCAGTTCTTGAGTTCATGATATGCGCCTGCAACACCCTGCATACGAGTTTAAAATGGCTTTCAAATGTACTGGTCTGCTGCGGCACTAGTGGCGCTGCTCTTGTAAGGACACAGTTACGCTGAGTATAAAACGCCAAATTTAACGAAAGGGGTTATTATAATGAATTTTTAAAAAAATTTAAAAATCCAAACTGATGGACTTAAAAGGGCGAATTGCTCACACTAAAAGTTGCGTGTTTGTCATTAGTCCGAAGTTGTATCGATAAATAAGCTTAAGTCTTTACCTTTTAATCTTATTTTTGGCCTTCCTCCATGATAAGTTTATTTGCAACTAATGAAGAAGGGAGTTAAAATAAAAAGAAAAGAAAATCTTAATATGGAAACTGTTCCTCTAACAGTCAATTGGTGTATTGATCTACATAGGTTTTCCGTCTAGATGTTACCTACGCAATTACGGTCTCCACGTTCAGTTTATTTGTGGTTATTGAAGGAGGAAGCAAGAAAGAAAAAATAGCTAGATAGCAACTATTTCGCTATAACTGTATATGTGTGTTGACGTGGGTTGCCGTTTCGCCCTTGACTACCCAAATACTGTCTGAACTAAAAAAAAGAGCAGCATTAAAAGGACATCAACCTATAATAGTGACATGATCTTTGACTGACCACGCCAGAATGAAATGAGGAAAATGTGGAAGGAATATTTTTAAAAGAATAAGCGGCGCTCATCTAGCAAGAGGCGTCGCTTGTAGAACCCTACGCAGAGCAGCGTGCTTGTGGCTAACTGGCATTGGCGACGAAGAGAGAAAGACAGAGAGAGAGAGAGAGAGAGAGAAAGAGAGAGAGAGAGAGGGAGAGGGAAGGAGAGGGAGAAAGAGAGAGAGAAAGAGAGAGAGAGGGAGAGAGATAAAGAGAGAGAGAGATAAAGAGAGAAAGAGAGAGAAAGAGAGAGAGAGAGAGAGAGAGCGGTTGTGATTGTCACTTTATTACGTTACAGAACACAGTATTGAATGAACTATATCTCATGATCTATATTCTGCATCCTATAGCAGTGTGTTGTCGGTCTATAGGCCGCTTCGAATGGACGACCCAGCTTTAGCCTAAACCAAAGAGAATTGAATAGCGAGCAAGAGGGAGGACTGAGCCTAACTCTCTGTGACAACAGTGCTAACAAAAGCGTATGCGAATAGAGCCGGTAAACAAAGTATACGCCTAGTGGTTTAGTGTAGGCTGTGTAGTACTAGCGTACGTGTGTTTGTACTTGCCGCTATTATCTTTTGAATTTACGGGCTCTATTTCAGTTGTTATGCAGCCATGCGTATACGCTTAAACAGCGTGTCTCGGCTCTCTTGCTCTCCAACCTCTTTGTATAAAGTTCGGACCACACGGTCTAACAGCCGTCTAACGAAGAAACCACGCAGTTTGGCGTATATCTGCTTGAGATTCCAGAAAAAACAATAAAACAAAATAGAAATATATACATAGCAATTAAAATAGTAAACGTTAAAAAACTTTATTGAATAATAATAATACTAGTAATAATAATAACAATACTATTATTAAAAATAGTAATAGGCGTAATAATAAGGAAATAGTAATAAGTCAAGAGCGTTTTTATTTAGCGCTTATCTTCTTATAATTATTCTCTAAGCGCTTTACATGGGTTCCCCGACAGGCCATCACCAACCAAATTACCTTCTGAACCCACAGAGGAGCAGCAAGTAAAGCGCATCACTCTAGCATTCTGACAAGATCTTTCACTGACTATAGTCGGGTACTCGTTTAACGCATGAGTGAGGCGAAGAAATGTGTGTAAATAGCCTTTCTCAAGGACTAAACGTCGACCTGTCGAAAGCAGGACTCGAACCCCTGCCCTCTCGTACGATTAAAGCAAAGCTTGGGTTTATGATGAACAATAGAAGTCGAGTGAAAAAAACTGACAATTATAAGATGAACGGTATTGCATGCATATACTTTTTCCGGGAGTAAAAAAATAATTGAACGCTTTTAAATGTATGACAGTACAACCATTACGTGTAAATAATGCGCAGCCATGCGTAATCAAATGATTGAAACATTTTAAACGTATGAAATTAGCAGTGGAGAAAAATAGGCTTTAAGTGGAAATGCCCAAAATTTCTACCTTTAGTATATTTCAAACCTTCGTCTTTAAGCAGCTTCGGCACTAATCACCTTACCACTGAGACAGACATAGGTCTTTTTGATTTTTTCTGAGAGTAAAAATCAGTTTGATTTTAGAGTTGATCATGACCTTCATACTTCAATTTTCTTATTTTTGTATGATGTCTGACATATAAGGTTTGAATATTTGAAAGTTGACTTTTTTAATTAAAAAAAAGGTGCGATTTATTTACCACAATTTTGATTTAACTTGTTTTCGGGTCAATATAAAATCAAACCCTAAATTTCCTGTTCGTAGTATGAGTATTTTATGTATATCTCCTCACGCATTTAGTATAAAATGTTATAAATACCCGTGCCTGTGTGTGTGCCTGTATAATGCCTGGGTCTACCCACCTATCCAGAATCTGAAGTTTTTAACTAAATAACACTTCGCAGAAAAGCATGTCAAACACGCACGAGAAGAAGATTTCTTTTCTCAACAATCCAGACTTTACGTCGAGTTGTTAAAACGGACATAGAAGCTTCGGCTGTAAAGGAACTTCTCACGAACTTTGACGTTCTTGCTAGAAAAACTGCAATAAAATTTTATAACCTTGTAATTTAAGCAGGGGTTTTTGATTCAGGGTATTTAATGTCCTTTTTTTTTCAAAACAAAAAAAGTATTCAGTCAATAAAAGGTCTAAGCGGTGCAATCTCTAGGGCTAAGGATCCATTGCAATAATGCATTTTTGTATTTTATGCCTTCCACGGTTGTGGACTCGAAAAGTATTCTCTTTTCATTGAAACTCTAAGAGTAATTTTATCATAGCAGGCAACAACACACGCGTGTAAAATAGCATGCCATTCAATGACAGACTCATAAAGGAACAACACAATGGTAGTAAAGTATCTTCTCATTGTATCCAATGTATTGGATTGTGACGGTGCGTTCAATGCATAGAAGTATAATTATGTCTAGCTATTGTAGCATATTTTTCTAATTGTTTGTGATTCTCTAGATAGACAATTTAGTTGTTTTGTATATTTGCGTTTACTCTGAGAATGTTAATGTTGAATGAGAAGAGAGAAAGTGAGGGCAAGAAAGTAAAATATAAGGAGAAAGAGAGAGTCTTAGAGAGTAAAAGTGAGAGAGAGCGAGAGAGAG
>BMAT01005922.1:238190-252354 GCA_019649035.1 Elysia marginata | reverse complement strand
TGATGATGATGATGATGAGGAAGAGAGAGATGAGGACGAAGATGATGAATAGTAATGGTCATCATCATTAGAGTAGTAGATGTATTTTTATTTTTGTTCCTCCTGAGACTTCAAGTCTTTTTTTTTGTCTTTAAGCACAGACGATTGAAGGAGGGATAAAGGATGGTAAAAGGCATTGAATTTTTTTTTATTTTCAAGCCTCGAATCAACTTGTTTATTTGATGGTTAGCCGTCAGGTACGTCTTTACCTAATTTGATATTTTACAATCATTTACAAAAGTAGTTTTTTCGGAGGATGCACCCCTCTACCATTCTGGTAGGTTTTTTCAGATTTACGTTTCCTTCTTTTCAAATGGAGTTTGGTTAAGGAAAACAAGACAAATATATAAATAGAGGCGCATTGAGATTTTAACTTTGTTGTGGTTCCTTAATTTTTCATTTCTATAAGAGTTTCTTTCTTGGTTCAAAAAATGTATTAGGTAACTGCAATAGGTATTGCATGTACCTTTAACAATTTGTATGAAAAGTGAGTGTAATATATATTTAACTCAATTCAATTTCAAGTTTGTTCAGTCAATACAAAGTTACATAAGTATATGGATTGTAAAAGCAATGCTCAGTCAGACCGACAGATTCTAACCTTGTAAATTTTATAGTAAAGTACATTATTATAGAATATCAGTACATTATATATATACAAAAATTGATTTATAAACTAACCATTTTTTACGTTTTTTTTTTAAACTCACGAAATATGATAAAAGTTCATTGTCAATACATGTACATGAAGCGGGGTTGGTTTCGTTTTGTTTTCTTTGCTGTTTTTTGTTTGTATGTATGGCCCACCGCATTTAATGTAATTACCTGCCATTCTACATGATTGTACTTCAATCTACCTTTGTTTCTCTGTGCTCAGATATCCCCGAGTGGGGTAACTGGGAGGCCTGGACCAAGTGTAACTTCAAGGAGAGATCTCCGTCCCGCACTCGCGTCAGGAAGTGCATCCACCCCGAAGACAACCCGCCCGACTGTGATCACATGTGCTGCGCAGGCGCAAACACGCAGAGACAGCCGTGCGCCTGTGGTAGGTCATAAGGTCTCATATTCACCAAACTGGTTATAAAAATAAAGATTCGTCTTTTTGCAGAATGCATGTGAAATGCATGATGACCTGAGATTTAAGAACTTCAGTAATGATGCTCATGTTACTATGTTGTTATTTTTTTTTTTCAATTCAATTCAAGTTTATTCAGTCAATACAAAGTTCAATTAGTACATGTATTGAAAATAAACAATCTTTTGATTATATGGATGACACGTTAGGATGGGGTGTTTCGTTGAGCGGGATGTGTACTGTTAAGAAGAATGCATGCATTTCTTGTTCATTGTGACAAAAGAGAGAAAAGGCTACACGAATAGAGAGAGAGAGAGAGAGAGAGAGAGAGAGAGAGAGAGAGAGAGAGAGAGGATGAGAGAGAGAGAGAATATTTCATTTCTTTATTACATGTATTAGTGTACTTTGGTATAATATTCATAATGTTTGAATCTGCGAGCCTGACTGAGCATTGTTTATTTTCAATACATGTACTAATTGAACTTTGTATTGACTGAATAAACTTGAATTGAATTGAATTGAATTTTGCCTTGTAGTTCGTTTGTGCTGCGCAGGCGCAAACACGCAGAGACAACCGTGCGCATGTGGTAGGTCATTAGGTCTCGTTTGCACTAAACTGGCTCTACAAAATATAAATCCATCTTACTGCAGTGTGCATGTGAAATACATGATGACCTGAGATTTAAGAACTTCAGTATCACGATTCATACTCCTTTGTTTTTTTGTCTCATAGTTTGTCTAAAAAAGTCAGATTAAAAAGAAATCTGTTTTGGCAGACCTCCGCTCATAAGAGACGCGAAGGAGGCACTTCCTCTCATTCCCGATACATTAAAAGAGTGGATCGACCAGTGTCACCGATCATAAAATTTGACTTATATCCTGTTTCGCCTTTACTGCGTTGTAGTTGTATTGCCAGCTAAGAGACAAAAATTCTACTTGCAGTAATGGAAATTAATTAATAACAAATCCATTTGGCTTTCGAGACAAGCATTGTACATTAGGCCTCCTCTTTTCCATACACTTCCATACACACTGCCGCGTTACGCCAGCCCACCACTCTACATGTCTATTTCTTTCTTTATTGTTCTCAACAGATCGGGCTCGCTACACGCGGTGGGGTAAGTTCGGAGACTGCAAGTATAACGCAGGGCGTCTAATGATGAGGAGATTTAGAACTTGCCAGAGATTTGAGAACCCGGACTATTGTGACGAGGCTCCTTACTCCTGGAAGAACTGTATCGGCAGAGTGATGCAGGAAGTGCCTTGTTGCGGTAAGACCCCCCGCATGGAATAATCCATTTCTTCTTTTATATATTAAAAAAAAATCAATTTTCTCTTTATTTTTCTTTGTTATGGGCGAACTGCTTAGCTTGATGATGCGCGATATAGTATCATTCTGTAGAAAAAAAGAACAGCAGCAGTATTGGTAGTAGTAGTGATGGTAGTAGTGGTAATTGTAGTAGTAGTAGTAGTAGTAGTAGTAGTAGTAGTAGTAGTAGTAGTAGTTATGCCGGTAATAATAATAGTAGTAGTTGTAGTATAATATAATTTTCCTAGTTATACCGATAGTAGTACTAGTAGTACATGTAGTAGTAGTAGAAGAAGTAGTAGTAGTAGTAGTAGTAGTAGTAGTAGTAGTAGTAGTAGTAGTAGTAGTAGTAGTAGTAGTAGTAGTAGTTGTAGTACTAATTGAAAAATTGTAAAGTTATGAAATTGCAGTGGAGTCAAGTAGGCTCTAAGTGGAAATGTCCGAAATGTCTGCCTTTAGTATAATTCGAACTTTCGATTTATAGTAGCATCGGCACCCACCGCCTTGCTATTTAGAGAAACATAGCTTATACCATGTTGCCACTGCGCTCCTTAAAAAGGAGTTTTAATAAGTACTGGTAGTAGTTGCAGTAGAAGTATTGGTATTACCATTAGTAGTAATATGAGCTGCAGTAGAGTAGTAGTTGTAGTATATGTTAGTTGTAGTAGATGCAGCAGCAGTAGTAGTCGTAGTACAGTAATAGAGTAGTAGTACTAGTAGTGGTAGTAATAGAAGTAGTCATAATAGAAGCTGTAGTAGAGTAGTATTATTTTGTAGCATTAGTTAGTTGTAGAAAGCTAGTAGTAGTAATAGTAGTAGTACCGTAGTAGTAGTAGTAGTAGTAGTAGTAGTAGTAGTAGTAGTAGTAGTAGTAGTAGTAGTAGTAGTAGAAGTAATAGTAGAAGTAGTAATGAGTATTAGAATATTAAGTGTTACATAAGTAGTTATAATTGCAGCAGTAACAATACCAAAAACATTACCATTATTAAACGTATTTCTGGAGTAACATTACAGTACAATGTAGCTTGTATGGAGGCTAACCATGTTTTACTGCAAGAACTGACTAATCTCTCTCTCTCTCCCCCACCCCTAACTGTATGTAGAAAGCTACTGGACCGAGTGGAAGCTTCAGGGACCTTGCTACAGGAAGGCAAAGAAAGGCCCCGCCCAGTTCCGGTACCGCCACTGCAAATGGAAGGCTGACTGTAGCAGTACCCTGACGAAGCGGCTGACCCCGCTGTGTAACGGACCCGCCCTGGACATTGTCAGATGCACGCCGGAACCGATCAGAAGAAAACGGTCCGCAGAGCTGCAGTTTACAGGTAAAAAAAAACCACCGATTTTTTTCTTGTTATCAGAGACCTTGCGCGCCGATGAGGATAACGTATGACGTAAGAAGACCCATGATAGATGGTGTGGGTTTTGCAGCAGATGATTGGCTGACCGGTCATCAAAGCGTCTATTTTTAGATGGACATCCGGGGTTTCCTCCCATTATTATGGGCGTCGTCCTCCTGAGAGGGCCCGTGGTGCAAAAACTCTTTTAGAGACCTTGCGCCGAGTATTGCCTTTTTTGAAATGATGTTTTTACGCTCCTAAACATAGGAAACTTTTTGAAGTTGGATGAAAAATAATAACCTTTTTTCCCCATTTAAAATATAAAGAAAAAGAAGGAAAGAAAAAAAAAAACTTGGGCAATTTTCTCAAGGTAACATTCCCGACATCCGACATTTAAAAAAAAATTGTTATACACCATGTTAATCCCTTTCGGGAAATTTGTCTTCGTTACTCAGCGTAACTGTGTCGCCACAGAGCAGCGCCACTAATTTTCGCGCTGCTCACGACATTAAATGGTTGTTACAGACTTTAAGCAACAACACGTGAGTATGACGCGAACGTCTGTGACGTCTATTTTTAGAAACTGGTTTCATTATTTTTATAGTTTCCTCAATCTGCTTTCCCGATTTTCACGTACGCGTAGTGCGACACGGTGCGTGTGCTAAAGGTCTCTATTGTCTGAAAACTAAAAATATTCGTTTTGTGCAGTTTCCCTTCCGCACTGAAAAATTACTCATAATTATTAGTCTCAGCGACTTATCCTTGGTCTTTTCTGGTCGCCTCACAAATAATGTGTAGAAATGGAACTACTGAAACCCATATCTAATAATTTTCATAGCGCCAGTCGTACAATAGTGTAATACTTATCAATGATTTGGGTCTATCCACTAATTTAACACGGTCTTATATGAATTTCCTTGGAAGTTCCTTGGAGAAGCAAGCTCTCATTGGGGTACAAATACGGTGAATGAAGCAATGACCTAGGCTCTGCCTCAAGATATCGTATTATATAAATCTGTATTCATTCCCGTCGAGAAATGCAAAAAGAATAACTCAAAAAATAATAATAAGATAAAAGAAGAAAACACTGAGTTGGAAACATGACAAACATACATTCAAAAAGAAAATATTGAGCTTAGAACTTAGTAGTCCTAAATTTAGGAAGAAAAAAATGAACTATGAGAATAATAAGTATAAATCCTAGAAGAAAATACTAAATTACTAACATAAAGATTATAAAACTAAGAAGAAAATACTGAGCTAAAACATGATGATTATAAAATCAAGAAGGAAAATGTTGTTTATTATATAAAACTTTGTGTGTCTTCCAGTCCCACAGAACGAGTGCGAAGGCAGGACTGACGGCGTATACGCTTCAAAGAGGGAAGGATGCGACAAATACGTCATTTGCTTCGACGGTCAGTTAAAAATATTCAATTGCGAACTTCTTTTGAATGTGATAAAAGCTTTGACTTCTTCGATTTGTCTTTCTTTCAGGTTTTCCTTTTTAAAAAAACGGCAATATAATTATATTATGGTATTTATAAAGTTCCTAGTACGTAATATAAGGTTTTGCCTCTCAAGATGGCAAAGGCTCCTGAAAATTTGGAGTAGAACTGTTATAACCAGTAGATTAATGTGATCTATAGATCAATATATCTATAAAATGCAGAGTTAGATTGATTCATGGCACAAAAGAGTTCTTTTCCAAACTTCGAAGATTCTACAATATTTTGATGACAAAACGCTTTATACAATCATACAATGAATCAACGGTTCTGACCTAAATCTCAGTAAGGTCACATGAGTCTTTGGAAAAGAACAATCTCCTCCGCCTTATGTATTGCAGATTGCGCACTAAATATTTTATCAATACCCGCGTGGGACAAACGAAAACTAGTATCTGGAGTGTAAACAATATGAGAGATACTGCATTTCGTTTGTCTACGGCAGAATAGTACACATAGCATAATCATTGTTATAAAACCCTATACAACAACATATTGATGTGTTTTTTTACATCTCGTTGCCCTCACCCCCTCTCTCTCGCTCTCTCTTTCACTCTCTCTCTCTCTCTCTCTCTCTCTCTCTCTCTCCAGGACTGACACAGAAGACGGGAGCGTGTGAATCGTACCTTCTATTTGACTCGGTGTGCCAGGCTTGTGTTGCTCACACATCCACCTGCGACGTCGAAGGACGCGCACTGGACAGAAATAGATTCATTATGGATATAGATGAGTTGAAGACACCCAATAAAAGGTAATGATAAATAATAATAATAATAAATTCCTCAACCGCCAAAGACGGTCTCATGACTTTACATATTTAGCCCAGCTGGCCTATACACACCAGAGCAATTTCAACTCCTATTTCAGAGCATTATAGTACGACTGCGTGTTATGCGCTCCAATACTAACATTCCACAAATTTCAAGCACTTTTTTAGCCAGGTACCCATTTTTCAGGTGAGTGGACCGGGGAAAGTTATGTTAATTTGCTTTCCCATGGCAATTGCAACATGACATGGTCGGGAATCACACCCGCGACCTCCAGATCTCAAGCCCAACGCGCTAACCACTCTGCCACGTTGCCAAATGGTTATTAGTCATTTTTAACAGCGTTTGTTCATGGGCTTCCAGGGCTGTTCTATGAACTTATTTCTTCAAATAAACTGCTTCGCACAGAGAAGACTTTATTGGTGAGCCCTCCTATAGCATAAAATTGTTAGATTACTGCAGTAGTGTTAAGACTGGTGTTATGTTTTAAAACATAAAAATGTGCTAACCTATTGCATTTTTTAAATGCATTTCTATTGAATGATTACAACGAAAAAAAAACCTATTCTTTATGTTTGTCTTTACGTGTTTACCACCTTAGTGTACGTTTGAATCAATATTTATCTCATTTTATCTTATGTCTAGTCAATGAGCGCTGGTGTTATATAAAACAACAGACCAAAGCAGGCAGACTTTTTTTCGCAAATATGATTACTACCGTTAGTTTCGCAAAGGGAGAGCAGGTTGTAGATAACTAACTCTTTTCGACAATATATATTGAGTTACATCCCTTTGATTAGATGATATAGCTTCAGTGTCTTTTGATATTGTTTTGTCAAAAAGCTTACTTTTTTACATTCGAGTCATTTGACAATCGTTTTATAACAAAAAAAAAAACAAACCTCGAAACAAAAAAAAAATGTTGTGATGCAATCATTTTTGTTGGAAAAGCAATTTTGCAAGTCAAAAGAAACTTTGCACCCAAAACTGATACCTACCAAAATATCTTTATGTCTACTCTAAATCTAGTTTATCTAAACTTATTTCTACATGTAGGTCAAACTTTTTGGCTCTTAATCTAGACTTGATATTTAGGTCTAACTTAAATTCTAAAGAGGCCAAACAAAAGAAAAGATGCGCGGGGGGGTGGGGGGCTATTTTGTTTATGTGTATTTTTCTCCTTTCGATCTTGAAAAAGTGGTTGGCCGAAAAACGTAACATTTGACCTCTCCTATATCGCTAACTTAAAACACGTAGCCACGTTGCTGTAAACGTGTCGGACTTGTGATCCGGCGGTCGCGGCTTCGATTCTCAACCACGACGCATGTAGTGACTGCCTTTGGAAAGCAATATATCCACATTTTCCTCAGTCCACCCGCCTGTAAAATGGGTGCTGGCTAAAGGCAGTGCTTGGAATTTGTAGAATGTTAGAATTAGAGCGCCTAACAGGTAGCGCTACTGTAATGCTCTGAAATATGAGTTGAACTTGCTTATGTGTGAATAGGCCTGCTGGGATAATTATGTAAAGTCATGACACTGCCTTCGGCGGTGGAAGACTGTAACCATAATATTTAATGTGGCTATTAAAGTAGCAACAGCAGTTGTGGTGCAGGTATTTATTGTGACTAGTAATTGTTGTTATGAATAGCTACATTAAAAATAAAGAACCCATAGCTCCAGCCGGAAACGGATGCCACCCTTGCAATTTTAAATTATATATTTAAAAAAAAAATTATTATCTCATCGCGAATAAAAGCAATTTGAATACACTGACTATAGCCATCACCGCTAATGGATCGAATATAGGATAGTGTATTTTTGAGAAAAATGTGTTTTTAAAATAAAGCATTACCTTTTCTTTCTTGCTATTAAAGATGTTCAGATTTTAAATATTTTTTCCACAAAATATGGACCAATATATTAATATGCTTGACGTGCGAATTTGCTCTGAACCATCCTGTCCAAATGATTCGTAGGTCGAATAGCTTAGTTTTGTAATAAAAGGCTTTTTAAGTTTAGTGGGTGTTCCGAAATTCTTTATTGTAGATATTGACCCTAAAACCTTTTGTAAAAAGTTTTCACACCTAATTCATATTGAAATATCATGTTTTATGTGTTTAACTTTAGTTGGTTTGGTCTCTAAAGCGTCAAGATCCTTATAGGTTTTTAAATTTTATACGTAAAATTTTCTACCATTTCTGAAATTTCACAAGTACTAATCCTCCCGACTTTAAACGGCTATACGTTCACACAGAAGAATGAAAGAGCTTTTCTCTCTGCTGTATTTGAAAGTAAAAAAAAATGCTTTTCTGTTATACCAATATCTGACTACCTTCCAATTTCGACTTTTGACTCATTTTGACATTATATAGACATAGGGGCAGCGTAGCAGAGTGGTAGGCGCGTGGGACTCGAGATCTAGAGGTCGCGGGTTCGATTCCCGGCCATGCCATGTTGCACTTGCCTTGGCAAAGCAATTTACCCTAACTTTCCCCAGTCCACCCACATGTAAAGTGGGTACCCAGTTACAGGCAATTCTTGAATTTGTGACATGCGCCTACAACACCCTGCATGTGGGTTGAAAGTGGCACTTGTCTGGGGGGTGGGGGGGGGGCACTGTGTTGTGGCGCTGCTCTGTGGCGACACAGTTACGTTTAGTGACGAAGCCAAATTTCCCGAAAAGGGATTATTATAAGTAAATAAAAAAATAAAAAATTGACTGCAAGAAAGTTCTAATGTTTAATGTTGAAGCGATAGGTAGGCCTACTGGTTTTGCTATGTCAGAATGATAATGCTTTTTTTTTTTACCTAACTCTTTCGTCGTTTCAGAAGCTGCGAGGAAAGGAAAGAAAACGCAGAGGATTTTCTAGAGTACTGGCGAAGTAAGGAGACCGAAGATGGAAACGTTACAGATATGGAGAAATGATAGTGTATGGTTAAAGTAGATTAGCCGAGTTTGTGTGTGTTGCGTAAATGCGGAATTCTAGTGTAAGTTTATGAAAGGAAAGAGTGAAACAAAGGTAATTAACTCTCGACTCAACTGTCACGTATTTGATTGAGAGGGTTGACGTGTTATGAAGACTGAGCAGTTTTAACTCTAAATGCAAAAAGATAAAAAAAAAACCCCGCTAAAAATAGTCTCTGTACTAAAATGATGTAACACTAACATTGGCTATCTTTAGCCAAAACTGCGGCAAATAATTGTTGAAAATGAGTAGATATAAGTACAGTACTGAGTAAACGTAGAGACAAGAGAACAAAACAAAACAAAAACTTTAATGGAATGTAATATATTCTGTACAGAACTGGCTTGCGAGTAAAAGTGGGAGAAAAAAAAGATAGACAAAGAAAAAGAGAATGAGAGAGAAAGAGAGAGAGAGACAGAGATAGAGAGACAGAAAGACAGACAGAGAGACAGAGACAGAGAGAGAGAGAGAGAGAGAGAGAGAGAGAGAGAGAGAGAGAGAGAGAGAGAGAAAGACTTCTTGAATTAAATCATTTCATGGACAAATACACAAATGAATGCAAACGAATGACAATAATAACAAACTTTTTTTTATTTTTTAACGTATTCAGTATCTATCCTAGGTACATTTTTTAGCATAATGCTTCCTTAAAATTTGTTTTGAACAAATCAAATGTCTGTTTTTTTGTATTCATGTGAAGTTTGATTGCTTCTTTACTGGTTCCATGGATAACACATTTTAGCAACATGAATTATCACGTGACGATTGTTTAACACTTTTAACACTTCCTCATAATTATAAGAAGGCACGCAATGTGTCTAGAAGCACCAAAGCATTTTCATTTGTTATCCCAGGCCTCATAATTATTCTGTTGCAGGCAACCAAAGTGCAGTATCTCCCATTATAGTTTTCACTACAGGTACTGCACTTTTATTTTCCAATGAAGCATTGATTTGAGGGCAGATATCATTGCCGATAAAAGACAAACAAGAGAAATGAAAAAAAAAGTGACTTCACCGATTGGTGTTGTATAACAAACACAAGTCATTTTTAAGTCAGTATCTAAGCTTTCGTAGTCAAAACAAGCCCAGCAGCGAGAAGTAAACAAATTTGAGCATAGTTTTGAGCTCAACTAATCTATCTTATTTCAGTTTCTAATAAAGTGAGAACAGAGCCGATCGCAATATGAACGGGTCGGCCCTTTCAACTTTTATTGAAAGATAACCGAGTTTTATGACATCTACTCATGATGGAGTAATGGGCCTGTATTGCAGTGGCCTAGGTCAGTATGGTGCATGCGAATACGCAATCTTCTTTGAGTTGCCTCTAGAATTGTATCTAGTGATGAAAGATTGAACCATGATTGAACTCTGCTCGGGACAAACGAAAAGCAGTATATGCAGTGTAAACCATATGAGAGATACTGCATTTTGTTTGTCCACGGCAGAACTATACAGCTTAGTATGGAGACCACCATAGTTATTAATATTATGTATCTCGACTGATATTACATTATAAACTTTTATATTCATCGTAAATATGTATAACCTGATCGGCTAGTTGGATATGTCCGCGATGAACTATTAAGTGTTTTTTTTTTTTTAATATAAAAATATAGGAGGGAGTGAAATTTTAAAAAATTCTGCTTACTTTTCTTAAAAAATTCATATTCGGAATAGAAAACAAGTCAATCTAAATTCTTGGACGGCAATGATAATCGCAGAAAGCTTTAGTTTGGCGCATCTTTCATAATTCTGTTTAACAAAGTAAAAATAAAAAGCACTTGATGCAGACTTCAGTGTCACTTATTCTGATTGCCTCCCCTATTTTAATGTTATCACTGACGCATATTAGTATTAACACGTAATTGTTTTTTTTTGTCCTTTTCTCTGCCACGGAGTTATCCTCCTTGGATATGTATTATTATTAATTCCTAATCTGTTGCTAACTAGACCATTTTACTAAGTGTCCTACGCCTTTGCCAAATGTAAATACTATAGCATTTTGTACATAATGTGTATGCAAAAATCTGAATACTTGCATTAAGAAAAAAAATCAATCAAATATAAAACGTTCAGTTCTATCGAAGGGCTGAAGAGCGTTTAAGAAATTAATAAAAAAAAAAACTAAAACATAAGTTACACTGACTGCCCCTGCCTATTTGCTTCATTATTTAAAATTATAGAATTTCTCCCTACGCTTCTTTGCTAAACAAATATATTTTTTTAACGTTATCAAACTAACTTTGACTTCAAAGTAGTTTTTCAGCTTTGTTTGCAAAAACGGCGACAATTTTAACGCCAGTCCTCTATCCGTTACAAATAAAGTATATATACATGGAAAAAATGCGAAATTTTAAATGCAAGTGAGAGATTTAATGAAAGGGCTTAGTCATTTGTTAATAAATGTATTTACTCTTAAAGCATATTTTACATGACAATTGACTACCTACGATTTCTTGAACACTTGCACATTCAGCTTCGCCATTCATCTCTTTATTTATTTTTTTGTATGTTCAAGTGTTTAGTGTGCGTCTGACTTAAAAAGCTTTTATATGCATCTTTCTCTTGCTGTTATAAAGTTCGAGTGTAGTGTCATTGTTGATTTGTGTGTACTCGAGTGCGAGAGACATAGAGAGAGAGAGGGAGAGAGAGAGAGGGAGAGAGAGAGAGAGAGAGAGAGAGAGAGAGAGAGAGAGAGCGAAAGAGAAAGAGAGAGAGCAGGGAGCGATAGAGAGTTATAGAGAGGTTGGACGAAGGCCTACATGAGTGACTGTGTTAGGTCAATATTCACTTTGTTCTTTCTAAGTGAGATAATTTCAAGATGATATGTGCCTTACCATCTTCGAAGCTGAAGATCAGATCTGAACCCTGTATCAGTTAGTTAGTTAATGCCCGTCCGCTGCGACGTCGACTGACGTCTCTGCCTCGGCTGATCTGTATATTGCTGTCGTCAGGTGCTTCCAGTCGGATCTGTTCTGTGCCAGGTGAACCCTGTATAGCCTGAGAAAGAACTTGAGTATCTGCACTGTCTTCTATTGTGTCTATTCACACTTTTGCCATAGAACTCATTTTCCACGCGCTGTTAAACTTTTCTAACAATAAACATTTGTGTCATATTTTTGCACTGTGCCATAAACAATTTTACAAACCTATTGCTCCATGTCATACCAGATACACTGTGTTTATAATGTCCCGGTTTCTTTATAAGAGAAAGAGAAGGTTTCGTTATGTTTCAGTAAATAGCTTATGTATACCTGATATCTTAATAACTCCTTTTAAAAAAGTTTGTGTTTGCTTGACTGTCATAATCGTATGCTTGAGTAATAATTTTACAAAGAAAGTAGAATAATCACTGTGTTATAAATAGCTGAATATTCACCATATTACAGCTGTTTCTACATATTTTATGTTTTATCTAGTGAAACTTTGCTAGAGTAATGTAAATTATGAAATTTTTGTCAAACAAAAATAATATAATCATATAGAAACATAACAAAGGAAGATAAATGTAAGAAAAAGGTAATGTCCGATGTGACTTCATACCATTATTTATCCAGAATAGCGCATGCGTGTTTTGTCAGTTTTAGTGACGCACCTAAAAAAATGTGCTACAGTACATTAAGAAAGACAAAACCTGATGAAAATTGTACGATATCATAGCTCAACATGCCCTTTTTAGAACAAAATAATTTTGACAAAAAAAAAAAAAGAAAACAAAAACAAAAAAAACCAAAACAAACCAACCATCGATTGTGGAAAAATTTTGGCCTGGTAGGGATAAAAGTAATTGGTGTCTGCACTTTAAAAAACGTTTGAAAAAGTGCATAATATAATATAATGTACGGATAAAACATTTTTGTCCGTTGCTATAGATCAAGACAACGCTCAGTTGTGCACTGTTTGTAGAAGAGTTGCTGAGCGATGAATTAGTTGTGTCTGATCTTACTAGAGTATAATGTCTTTGGTATGGCGACAATTCTACAGAACTGACATGGATGTGCTTGGTAATTTTTAAGGTAGTCTTATTTTTACACCGGTACTTTATTCTGCAAACTCTTCACTCCCCGTGCCTTTTATATACCCTAGGTTTAATTTTTATTACAAAAGAACCCAGTAAGTAGGTGCCATAATGCAGGTTATTTTGCATTAATCAATGGTTAATACTCTTGGTCCATTGTGTTGAAGTATAAAATGATATTTTAAATTTGTCTGTGTTTTGTTGATGTAAGATTGCATGTTATTTGCTGTGTCTGAACCAAAGTTATTGAGTCAAATGTCGTAGTTAGTGACATTTCAAGACGCTGATTGTTTGAAAATACTTCTTCTTTTTCTTCTTCTTCTTCTTCTTCTTCTTCTTCTTCTTCTTCTTCTTCTTCTTTTTCTTCTTCTTCTTCTTCCTCCTCGCCTCTCAGCTCCCCGGGAAGCACATGCCGCCAACAAAGGTCTTCCACACCCATCCTATCTTATACTGCTATATCCAGTTCTTCCCATGTCTTCTCTGCAGTTGTCATCTCCGCTTCTTTCTCTCGCCCCCACGTCATTCTTGGCCCCCGTCAGGCTGTGTGGCTCTGTGGGTTCCATACAAAGCTATCCCTTGTAACCCACTGCCATGGTTTCCTGTAAGTGTGCCCAATGCATTTCTAACTTTCTTTCCCTCCTCTTCACCTCCATTCGCCGGAACAGTATCATTTCTTACAAGTCTACGTTGGGAAACGTTAGATGAGCATGAAACCATCAATCAAGGGTTTTTTTTTATAGAAAAATATTTCAAATTATTATTTGAAAAATAGAAAAAAAGCAAAACATATTTACATACTAGATCTAGGTGTTTCCTCAAATTTCGACATTTGACTCAAATAAACTGGTCTTGACTCAGACAATCTGTTTTTTTTTCTTCCTTCAGTCTGTTAATTAAGTTGACCTAGGGATACCAGTACAATCTCAAAGTCTGTTTAGGTCTTCCATTCTCTTGGTGCTATTCAAAACCTGTCTTTTATCGTTTATTTTAAAATGCTTGAAGAGAGCTTTCAAACTTTGCAAAAAAAAAATTAAAAAAGAACACAATAAAAACACAACACTTGTTGGAAATAACTGTGGCTTTTGCAAGTGGCTTGATCAAATGTTCAAATATTGCTGTCTTCCTGTTTACTGTACGATATGT
>BMAT01005922.1:126234-142550 GCA_019649035.1 Elysia marginata | reverse complement strand
CATTCAACGTGAGAGTAAATTGAACCAATCTGTAATGTTTATCGCTATTTTTAAATACACTTTGCTGCATTAAGTTATGTAATCATTATCAAGATAATTTCTTTGAAATCCGCTGAATCTTTTTTTCATTTTTACTTTTCCCCAGTTTTAAGCAAACTAACAAGTTTTATTTAAGGGGTTCTTATTTCACCACCTTCATTCTTTGAGAAGAAACCAGAAAATTCTTTTCATCTTGCTTAAAACATATGATAAGACAGATTTTATGCCACGTCTTGACTCAATCAAACTTTCCATTCAGCTCAAAAGTGCAATTTGGTGCAAAGAAATTCAGCTGCAGAAAAAGGAACATTTCCCATTAGAAAGAACCATTCAATGTTGCGTCTTATTTTTTTTACTCTTGGTCGATACAACAAAAAAACGCTGAAAGCGAGCTATAACAATTAAGTGCATCCCGTTTATTTTGGATTTTCCCGGACTCTCATGTGAAATCAGTGTCCCATTTCTCCTGTAATGCGGACTCCTGTTGTATTTCTAGCCGTCCAATCTATTTCTGTCTCTGATTTATTGCCGATATGTTGCCCGCATCCTTCACAAGACCCGACTTCTATACACACAAATAAAATGCTATTTCGCGTTGGTGTGCTTAAGCAATGTATACCTCCAGGCTCTTTCATTATCACTTTATGCCTACCTCTTTTTTTAAAGACCCTACCCCTGCCTCAATTCCTCTTTTGAAAAACCTGTTAACGATATTTTTCAATCACACATCTCGATCTCTCAATGTATCATGTTTACTCAGTTTCTTTTTTACACTCGCTTCTTTCAGCCTCATCTAGGTAAACATTCCTATTCATAGATCGCTGTCAGAATATGTCTCTACTTCAGGGCTCATAGGTTTTTCTCTTCACCGCTAACTGTCTTCGTTTGTTATAATACTCTTCCTGTTTCTCTTATTCCTTTTTTTCTTCTTGCTCGTCTTTCTGTTCGTTTTCCTTCTATTTGTTTCTGTCCTTCTTCTTGTTCTTCTTTCTGCTCTTTTTTTCTATTTTTTCTGTTTCTGCTGTTCATGTCTTTGTTCTTCTTGTCCGTCTTCTTTTTCATTATCATTATCATCATCATCATCATCATCATCATCATCATCATCATCATCATATTTTCATTATCATTATCCTCCTCCTCTCTCCTCCTCATCACTATCCTCATCATCATCCTCATCATTATTATTATCATCATCATCATCATCATCATCATCATCATCATCATCATCATCATCATCATCATCATCATCATCATCATCACCTTGTTTTTTTCTTTTTCTTCTGCTTTTTTTCCCTTCTTTTTCTTCTTCTTTTTTTCACTTTTCTTCCCACTGTCTTTCATTACCTTCCTCGAACTCGTCTCAATCTACACTTGTTCTTTCGTTTCACTCTAGCTTGGTCGAAGTACTTTCCAACTTCTCCTTAATCTTACACTTTTTTTCCGGTGAAAAAGAAGCGTCTTGGTCCTGTTGATTGCAAATACAAATCTAATTCCGTCCAGACAACAGGCAAACAAGACCAAAACATGGAGACTGAGATTCAGGAATTGGTCGATCCAAAAACGGGCTCGCAATTCGATTACGGCGCGCTTTCTAATCAATTCGGATCGCCCTGAAAGTAAAGTGTGAAATTTGGAGAAATAGGCTACATAGCGAATGAAAAGAAAGTGCCGGATAGAATGAAAGGAACAAACAAATAAATGACTAACGAGAGAGAGAGAGAGAGAGAGAGAGAGAGAGAGACAGACAGACAGACAGAGGGAGAGACAGAGAGAGAGAGAGAGAGAGAGCGGTGGAGAAGTAAAGACAGCATTGTATAAAGATGAGTAGCCATTATCGACCTGAAAAGATTTTCAAGTATTGATTTGTAAAAGGATTTTAAAAAATGACGGCACAGACGGATATTAAGTTAGATGAATTTTTTATACATCAATGATAGATAGATATTTAAGTAAATCGATAAATTTTAGATGCATGCATGAGTAGAGATATAATTAGGTTTATAGATAATTACAAGATTGGGGGGTCTGACGTTTGTACCCTGTTTTGAAAAAAATATAATGCAGCAAAGAATATAGTCGGACACGTAAAGAGTTTAAGGAAAAAAAAAGCGGGGGGATTGGGCGAGGAGGGGGGGGGGTGTATTTAAACATCGTTTTAAACAAACTCACAACACTAGCTTGATAAATGTAGGGTATATTGAAAAGGTTTTAAAGATATAGGGAGATGTGAAATATAAAAAAAAAAACTTTTATTTGCTCGCCGCGGTATTAGCAGGAAAAGAAAAAAAAAGATTTTGCTTCCATGCGTAGTGGGAAAATCCTTTACATAGCTTATGGTGCGAGATTATTGATCAGAATGTATATTGGATATTTGCAATTTTGGCAACCGCCATTCTTTGTCGCGCCTTGACCGTGAAGCCTGACGGAAAAGAACATGTCTCATAAAACCTGATAAAAATCTTGTAGTATAATCCTAAGACTTTGGAAGGTTTGTCATTATCAAGAATGATTAGTCATAACATCAAGATGTGAAAAGATCACACTCATATTTCTTTCTCTGTCTCTCTCTTTCTCTCTGTCTCTGCCTCTCTCTGTCTCTGTCTCTCTCTGTCTCTCTGTCTCTGTCTCTCTCTGTCTCTGTCTATGTCTCTCTCTGTCTCTGTCTATGTCTCTCTCTGTCTCTGTCTCTCTCTCTGTTTCTGTCTATGTCCCTCTCTGTCTCTCTCTGTCTCTGTCTATGTCTCTCTCTCTGTCTCTCTCTGTCTCTGTCTATGTCTTTCTCTCTGTCTCTCTCTGTCTCTTTCTGTCTCTGTCTATGTCTCTCTATGTCTTTGTCTATGTCTCTCTCTCTGTCTCTCTCTCTGTCTCTTTCTCTCTCTCTGTGTATCTCTGTTTTTTCTGTCTCTCTCGCTGTCTCTCTCTCTTTGTGTCTCTCTGTCTCTCTCTGTGTTTCTCTGTATCTGTCTCCATCTCTCCCTCTATTCCTTACACTAACACGGAGCTCTTGTATATAAAAAAAAAACCCACTTTTATCTAGTTTTTTTTTCTGCAGTTTGAAACCTTCACGTGAGAGAAATACATGTTAAGGTTTATGAAAGGAAATGATAGAAGAGCATGTGCAAAGACACGAACATGAATCCAAAAAAAAAAAATAAAATAAAAAAGAAGACGATAATTACAACCCAACACACAATACTATCTGAATGGTTGATTGAACGTTTCTGTAATATAAAGTTGCGCCATTATGTTGAGTTTCTTACAAAGCGCGGTTTAGTTCCTAGGATGAAAGATTGTATTAGTTCTAAGGTAACTATTTTAATTGAACAAGAGTAGAATCGGACTGTTAAAAATTTGAAAAGTCGGGTTTTTTCAATTTTTTACATGCATCTTTTATTTTCTTCTGTTTGCATGAATTATTAATGGACTTAGTTTTTGTACAAAACTGCAATCATGCCGGTACTGTTTTTTGGTTAGATAGACCATTATAAAGAGCTTTGAGCCTACATGTAGTAAGAGGCGCTAGAAAATAAATTCATTGTTACTACTATTATTTTTTTTATTATTGTTATTATTTTTATTTTTATCATCACTATGTGAGGTGAAGATTTATACGTCTTGGAAGCTTTGTGAATGAGCCCAGATATCGTGGTTCTTTGATTTATGAAAATGCCCTTTTAAACAGATACATTTCTTTTTCATTTGCATTTTAAAATGACAAAACTATCATATTTGCTAATGGCATTTAGAATTCAAGGAAAAATATTTTTTTTGCGTTTGAATTTTCAAGAAAAATGCTTTTTCAAAATATCAACTCCATATAACGTCAAACGTGGATTTCCAAATCGAATCAAATTCGTTTAGATACAAAAGCTATTTAAAAATATATATTTCAATATACATCTTAATGAAACATTTCAATTTATAACTTAATAATACATTTCAATGTAAAACTAAACACTTAATTGGTTCAAGATTGAAACAAGAAGAAACAACACCAACCACATATCAAGAAGCAAAAACAATAAGCAAGATGGCCGCAGGAGGAATTGTGGAGACAGAGCCATGAAGACTTTAATAAAAAAAAAAGAGGACTACTACAAACTTGGCAGAAAGGAGCAAATATCTCTCTATAAATTAGAAGCTGGTAATAACAGATTGGCAAAACACATGTTCAAAACTTTTAGTATAGGGCAATCAGAAATGTGCAAGTGCGGACACTCTGCAGAGACAACAGAACATTATTCTCCAGCAATGCTTGCTGTATAAAGAAGTCAGAGAAAACAAATTTGAAACCTACTACAGATCTTAGCACCACTCATAAAACTAGAAAAACAATGAACTTTCTTAAACTGACGTGTATACATCCTTAAAAATATTAACATTTGTAGAACGCAGAGAAGAAGAATAATGTATAACTCAATGATACATCGCAATGTATAACTCAAAAAGAGACCTTAATGTATAAGTCAGTTATGCGTTTCAAAGTATAACTCAATACTACATTCAATGGATAACATCTTTCTGTGTCTCTTCGATTTGTTTTTCAGGTGGAAAGCACAATACAAGGAAATGGCAACCATGGAAACACTTCAATGAACCGCGTAGAATTGCAGTAACATTGATCCACCGTGTCTATATAATAAGGTAAGCTTGTAAAAAATTAAATGCGACTTTAATAGTTGTAATAAAAGATAATGATAAGAGGTTCATTATAAAAATTAAAACTGGCTCGGAAACAAATCGTTATTGGAACAAATAGACGTTCCCTACCTACCTATAACCCCTGTCCTTTCGGTCACTCGATGTGTATTCTTGCTGTGAGTTCACTTCACTGGCTTCTCTCCTATCTCTGTTGTGCAATGTTTCGTAGTTCGCCCAGGTCTATATTTTGACTTTTGAGGGTGAGTGATATTGCTGCTCTGGAGGGGTCGCTGTTGAGTACTACAGGTAATGTAGCTATTGGTCTAACTGGGTACTTGTCCCGATAAAGAAACTGTTAATTGGTTTTAAAAAAGGTGAATGGTAAAGGTAAAAAAAAAGGTAAAGAGCGTTTATATATAGCGCTTACCCACTAACATTCTCTAAGCGCTTTACATGGGTTCCACTATATGCCATTACCAACCAAAGTACCCTCTGAACTCACAGAGGAGCAGCAAGTTAAGCGCATCACTCTAGCATAGTGACAAGATCTTCTACTGCCTACAGTCGGGTGCTCCCTTAACACCTGATTGAGGCGAACAAATGTGTGTAAATAGCCTTTCTCAAGGACTAAACATCGACCTGGCGAAAGCAGGACTCGAACCCCGGACCTATCGGTGCGTAAGCCGAGCGTCTACCACTTGAACACGACGCCACACAAAATGATAAAATTATTAAGCACGTTATGTGCGTTATAGCAAGTGTTTATAAGATAACAAAAACGCTGTTCCCTTGTCTTTCATAACCTCAGCTGTGATGACGGAATAGCATGATCGACATTAATTATTGAAGCCTAGTTGAGAATGCAAAACAAATTAATCTAGTCTTAGTTGTAACATACATTACTTGTTTGTCTCTAACATTCGTGTTTGAAAGCAGTTGACCTTTCGGCCAAGTTTCGTTCAAGTAGTTTCAGCCGCCAACGTGCCTTGTTAAAATTGTACGCAAACCTCCTTCGACAAAGATGGGGAAAGGAGTAAACACTTTGGATGCTACAGAATACGACAAAATTAGTTTGAAAACTCAAAACTGTTTAAAATGCACACAACCTTCTCCGACAAAGATGCAGAAAGAGGTAAACATTTTGGATGCTATAGAATACGACAAAATTAGTTTGAAAACTCAAAACTGTTTAAAACTAAACTGGTTTGTTAACGAACAGTTTTCGCTAAAGATGTGAATTTTGTGTTGACGTGAGACAGAAAGAGAGAGAGCTGGTGATGGAGAAAAACAGAGATAGAGAGAAAGAGAGTGAGAGAGAGAGAGAGAGAGAAGAGAGAGAGACTGATAGAGAAAGAGAACACGAGAGAATTGGGAAGATATTCACATAGATACATAGAGAACACGAGCGAGTGAGCGAGAGAGAGAAAAGAGAGAGAGAAAAGAGAGAGAGAGAGAGAACAAGAGAGAATGAGAGAGATGGGAAGATACTCTTATACACATACATAGAGAATACGAGCGAGTGAGAGAGAGAGAGAGAGAGAGAGAGAGAGAGAGATTGAGAAAGGGGAGGCATAATACAGAGAGACAGAGATAGACAACGACATTCAGACAGACAGAGAGACAGGTAGACATACAGAGATATAGAGAGGCAGATTGACATACATACAGTGAAGAACACAGACAATCAGCGATTACAAAAGACATTAAAAAAACTGGTGGAAACCAAGAATAATAAAACGTAGAATGATTTTGTATGTAATCATGCAAACATTGAATCAAATCTGGCGAATCTAACCAAGTGATCTGATCGTTTATTTCAATTATGTGCTGAGATCTAATGTTGGGGGAACAAATGAAACATGAACAATTTCTCTAAGGTTTAAATGATCCGTTAAAAGTACAAGCATAAAGTGCAAGGCAAGGATGTTACATAAATTATTTGAAGTAGAGAACGCTACAACCTGATCTGGTGCATCATGATGCTGCTGTTAAAATATGAGGATTTCAGTTAATTGTTGTTTTTTTTACAAGAGGATACAACATTAATTATAAAGGTGTGGGTGAACTATGGCAAAATCGGTAAGGCTGTTGACCGCTATCTGAGAGGACAGGGGTTCAATCGTCAGTCCGGGCAAATAGTTTTCTTTTTTGTTCTCCTGTGCCCACCAACTTTAAAAAAATAGAAATGTACATCATCCGCTTCGTTTTGGTTTTGAAATATTATTCTTCCCTGAGTGCACATAATTTCTTCATTTTTTTTATTATATCATAGTTCAACTAAAAAGAATAATTTTGTTGTCAGAAGTTTAACGAAGAATCTTGTATAAAAAGGTCAATAGCCTTTCGTATGAAATGCCTGTGTCTACCAAAGAAAGATGTTTATTCCGACGTTCGGCTTAATAAGGTCGTATCTTATTAATGTTTCGGGTCTCAAATTGTCGGGCTTAATACATGGTTCGCGTGCGTATGTCCCACTATCACGTGATCTGTCAGTATAGGGAGGGACATTGACCAATATAGGTGATCTCAGTCTAATTATCATATCACATCGAGAGGCTGGAGGGTATTAATGTACGATCGGTTTGGCTGAAGAAAAATGAAGTCAGGCCCGGGTTTATGTAGATTTTCTATAGTTGTCTTTAGAAAAATTTACACGATGTTTCCTGACAACACTATAGACACTGGGTTGTAGTTATAACATCTAATAGGTACCAGATCTAAAGAGCTATCGTAAATTGAAAGCATACATCATTTAACCATAATTATAGTCTTATTAGAACTTTTTATCACGGTGTACGTTTAACTATAAAAAGAGCTTTCGGCAATTGAAAGCATACATTTAACCATATAGCTTCATTAGACCTTCTTTATCACAGTGTACTTTTAACTATTAAAGTAACATTTGTTTTAAACTATTGTTTGACATATTAAATATTTAAAGCATCTTGGTTTTAAATATTGAACTGAAGAATTAAGCGCTTTGAGCCTAAGCTTTTTGCGGTAGAGAGCTATAGAAATGATATTAATGTATTATTTCTGGCTTGCTTTAGTCAGTTTTCAACTGTTGCCTCTCAGCATGTCAATAAATACAACAAAATCTAGAAGTCAAATGTTTAGTTTTTTCTTACAAGAGAAGCAGCCACTTTCACATTTAACAAGCAAAAGCTAGGTCCTGAGGCTATTCAGAAGAAAACATGATACGCCGGGCCTAAAATAGAGAAGAATAGGTGCCCACAACCTTAGACAGATCTAGGCCTGATACAGACAAAAGATCAAGATATCTCTTAGATTTAGCCCTAGATCTAGATTATCCAATTGATTTTTCAAGTGTGAGGCCAGTTTTTAGACTTCTGATCTAGATTTTAGATCTAGACTTGACCTAAACCCTACGCAGTTTCACACAGTGGGTAAAACTATTATGTTTATGTGTGTTCTTCTGTTTATCTTTATGGGGAAAATGGTAGGCGGAAGTGTGTAAACTTTGACCTGTCCATTATCACTAATTAGTTTTTATTCTGTTTTTTCTTCAATTGGTACCAAACCTAGGTTTTACAGCATAGTGGTAGACTGTCATATCTCGTCTAGTCTTCCTTTGAAAACTTACGCCATCTTTTTACAAACATAGCTCAATGAGATAGTAACAATATTGTAGGCCTCTGAAGTAGTGTTTTGTTCGAATTGCCTACTGAAAAAAAACAACAACAAAGACAGGCGTTTCACATTTCTGTTATGTTTCGAATGTGTGAACTTAAAAAGATTGTATTGTAGCAATAATGTCTAAAGCCCGTTTCCCATTACCGAATACCGAACAAAAAATTGCTGACCGGCTACGGACCTGTGATTCTTTCTTGATTTCACATGGTGATTTCCTCTCTGAAAAGGTGTCAATGATACACAGAGACCTAATTATTTCGCTTCAAAGTCTGCAAACCGAAGCTGAACCAAAATCTTCCGATTGGCATACGCGTCGACTGAAAGATGCTTTAAAAACAACTTATGTGCTGGAACAGACAAAAAATCTCTAAGGGCAAAATGCGGACCCAATACTTTTATCGGTTTGAACACAGGGTGATGAAGTGGGTAAGGGGAGATAAGCATCTCTCAATCCCGAAATCAGATAGTGAGTAAGTCTAAGTGATAAGGCGGAGCAAGGGATGAGAGAGAGAGGGGTATGGGGGGTGGGGGAAAGATAATCCAACATAAACAAAGATGTCAGCACCCCAACGCTAGAGACTTATCAAGCCTCGAGCCTGCAAAGGTGATTCTATCAAGATACCCAGAGTGGTCTCGTAACTGGAGATTGCAGTGTGAGGAAAAGTTTCTTTGATAACTTGAACGTCTCCTAAGCTCCCTGAGGTTACTTATTACTTGAAGTGTGAGTGGAGGGGGGGAGGGGGGGAGTAGTTTATTTGTCTAAAGAGGAGTGATGGTATGGTGTCCGTAGATAATTGATGGTAGTCCTTAAGCTTTAAATGTAACTGTTTTTAGGCAAACCGGTAAAAACTGAATATTACCCTCTTCGTTAATTTTCCAAGTAAATCAATCTTACATGCGATTGTTTTCCTAACGTGGAATCTGGTTTTGCTTGAAACAATGGCAACATATATGAGCGGCTCTATGGACCTCTAGTTTTCCTTCCCGTATAGATAAGTAATAAAGTTAATTCACAAAAAAACTCCATCAATTTTTTTTAATAAAATATTGATGTTTCTCAATTTGCCGCTAAAACCTTCATATCTTCTTAGTCTTTAAAAATTGAAATAATGAATTATTAGATCTATGCATATGGCGGAATACTTGTGCGAAAACCTAACTATCATTTAATACAAACCTACCTTTCCTATTGAAAACATTTTTTATTAAATATGATGGTCTCCTAAAATTGAGCTAAGAGGCGGATCTGTTGGTGTTAAAAGAAACAAACAGTGAAAAAAGATCTAGGTCAAAACTAAATAAAACTTAAAAAAAAAGGCTCGATATTGCTAAAATGTATAAAGACAACCCCATCCCTTAAAAAAGATACAAAATACAAAAAATACAATGATTTGCAGTAAATTGAAGTAAAAAAAACAATACCGTAAGACATAACTTTCTACATCCGAATGTGAGAAATATACACGATGTATAATCTGTTTTATTTAGAAAATGAAGAGTTATTTTCCAAAACTGTGTATTTGCATTTTTCAAGGATTAGAACTATGAATAAAAAACATACTAATTTTCTAAGTCTTTCTATACTAACTTGTAGTTGAAAATGTACTATAATTTTCAATAACAATATTCATGTAGAAGATGAAACTCTGATTTCAGCAAGAATACAAGAATCAAATCCTAGAAAACCGGTCTTCAAATGTGAATAAGGCAGAGCAAGAGATCCATTTAAAACAAGAACGTCACTAAAGATAGAAGAAAAGACAAAGGAAAATTACGAAACGAAACCCAAAGTGTTCGGATGAGTATGTACAAACAATACACAAGGGGCAATTGTTAATTTCTAACTTTCAGAACAGCTTTGAAAGTAGTGGTTCAGGTATTAATAAAAAATAGCAAAAAGACAATTCCCAAGGTGCACAGAGAACTGGAAAAGAATGCTTTAATTTAGCTAGACGTCCAATTTGATAAAAAAACATCTCCTAACGTCATTCTGGCTGGCGGAGGGGGGGTGGGATATTTTTGTTATTTTTAATCCCTCAAAAAATGATGGCTACCCAAACCTTTCACACAGTATTGTAGAATACAGCAAACGTTAAATGTAAAAATGATGGCTACCCAAACCTTTCACACAGTATTGTAGAATACAGCAAACGTTAAATGTAAAAATGAGGAGAGGCGACAAAAGACCTGCATAATTAATTCCTCACAATGAAATGGAACACTGAATGGTATGTGTGACCATTCGACTTACGTCATCGCTGGCTGTATATAATTGTGTTTGAAATCCTCTTTTATCATCAATTGAATATTTTTTGCATCATCTCCATGCCTTTATTTTGAACCTAAAATTCTGTATTCCACCTCTCTTATCCTCTCATATCTTACCCCTAGCTTCGTTTACTTTCATTTGCATCCCTGCCTCTCTCTATCTTCAATCTTTCGTTTTGTTACCTTCCCCTTTCTTTGTATATTTCCCGATTTTAACTCTTTAGTCACTTTTATATTTAACATCTCTTTTTTTATCATATTCTCAATTTACCTCTTTCCTGTCTTTTCTTTTGCACCCCTATTTTTCTCTTCCTCTGTTTTTCTTGTTTGTCTTTATCACAGATTAAGTTTTTATGAGATGATTTGTCCGCCTGTCTGCTTGTTTCATTCTCTCGTCTCTCTCTTTCTATCTATTTCTCTTTCTCTCCCTATTTTTCTATGTCTCTCTCTGTCTCTTCCTTAATAGTCAAGCTTTTTGAACCATTTTTTTTTCTTTCCATCTCTGTCCCTTTCTCTCTCTCATTCTATCTCTCTATCTATAAATTTATCTATCTATCTATCTATCTATCTATCTATCTATCTATCTATCTATCTATCTATCTATCTATCTATCTATCTATCATTCTATCTATCTATCTAACTGTCTATCAATCTATCAATCTATCTATCTATCTATCTATCTAACTGTCTATCAATCTATCTAGTTATCAATCTATCTATCTATCTATCATCTATCTATCTATCAATCTATCTAGTTATCAATCTATCTATCTATCTATCATCTATTTATCTATCAATCTATCTATCTATCTATCAATCTATCAATCCATCTATCTTTCTATCTAGACATCTACCTATCTATCTATCTATCAATCTATATATCTATATCTATCTATCTCCTACTCTCTCCCTACCTGTCTAAACTATAAACTATTCTTCACACCGCTAGTGCCGCCCGATCTATGGCTAGAACCAGTTCTGTGTTGACCTGACTTAGATCACTACATAGGACCCTATGGGTTGGTGGGGGAGATGTAATACTATGGGATACCAGACGCCCGTTAGACATTATGTCCCTGCCAATGTATATCGCCGATCCCTCTGGCATCAATAATTCACATACTAAATATTTGCTCACTCTGAAAAAACACACACACAAGCTGGACACAGGGTACTGGGCACAGGTCAGGGGGTGAGGCAAACCATGCGTGGCCTGGGTGTTACCGTGACCTTATTTATTTCTCTCTAGCACTGACCACTACTGATACTGACCAGTGAGGTGGGGGAGATGGACATCAGATTCGCAAGCTTTGTTTTGGGTTTTGCTTTTCTAGGTGACCGAATTCTGGGGTTTTGAAAGAGAGAGAGAGTATAGGAGACATCGGAAGAGGTATAATAAAGGGCCAGACATAATGTTTTTCTCTGCTCAACGGAAAGGAAACAACAAAAAGTTAGAAAACTTATAAATATTTTACCCTTGCTTCATCATAAACAGATATAGATATAACAAATCGAGAGAAAGAGAGAGAGAGAGATAGAGAGAGAGTGAGAGAGTTATTATAGAGAAGGAGAGATAGAACGGAAAGGAAGGTTATGGGATGGAAAGTTGGTGTGCCCCCCCCCCCCACCCCGAAAAAAAAGAAGTAATGCCTCACAGAGACAAGCAGAGAAACATTTTTTAAGTGCTGAAATATGTCATTTTCAGTTTTTAAAACTTTGACCTCACCGAAAAAAATTTAAATAAAAATATATGTTACTAGCATTGAATCTACAAACGCAGTAAAAATACAGAAAAAAACCTCATGTCTTTTGTTAGTCTCGAACCCTTGACCTGTGATGCGGTCCACAAACACCTAATCACTACTGAGAAGGCAGTCAGTGGCTGTCTCTATGACAACACTATTATTTTCTCGCCATCTATTCAACTATGAGGCAACCAAAGTAAACTAGGCACAATTCCCTCGCACTAGATTCGAGTAAAAGTCCTTTTTAACAAAACAAAAAGAGAAAAAAAAACTATTTACCGTTTTGCTCCTAATTGATGTTTTTCAGCCCATATTAAAGGTAGAATAATTTTGTAACTTTTTGAAAAATTCTTAACGGGCATGATACGGACTTAAGGAAAATGTTAATATCTCGAGATTTAAAAAATTCCGACTTGTGTCTGATATTTCCTGGTTGTCCCACAAAATGAGTCTGAAGACGCTAGCGTTGTGTGAGATAAAGATACGGCTGTCAAAGTTTGTAAGGTGTGTTTAGAGGTCAACTTTTAATTTTTTAATGGTGACTATAAAACCATTTCTGAACAGTTTTCGTGTCTATTTTTTATAATGTAGTGTTATGTTTTATGTGTTTAACTTGATTTGGTGTGGTTTCTAAGGTCTCAACACCTTTTAGAGTCGTCTGAAACTTTAAATGCAATCTTCCGTCCTTTCTGAAGACAACTAATATGCACACACTATTCCGAGAGGTGAAAGCCTCTCAGATTTCGGAGTATCTGAAAGAGATTGGATTATATGGCAAAATCTGAAGCAATGTATAGAAAACTTTTAAAACTTGTAAACAGTGTCTAAGAATTTTAAAACTTGATTTTTATATATGAGATAGGTTGGCAAGATGAAAGTATCGAAATAAACTACACCTGAAGAGATCGTAAGCCCTGAGATCATCGTTAATGATGGACTGGGCTTGTAAAATTTCAATCAATCAATCAATTAAACCTTTCTGAAGTTTCACGAGTTTTAACCCTGACGACTTCAAACTGTTATGACTTCTTCACACAGATGCATGATAAAGCTGTTCTATTTGTTGTACCTGGAAGTAGAGGAAAGAATAACGCTTGGCAATGATATCAATCTCGTGCTTCATTCATGTTTCGGTTTATGACTTATTTAGATTGGTGGCAAGACATTTTAGTTTTGTGCTGACAATGAGAGACAACATGTGAATCGGTTAGCACGATTTTTGAGCATCAAGGGAACCAATCAAAAGACATAGAAAGCCAAAAACAAAAAAAGTTCTCATTCAGTTCATATAGAAGAATGTAATATACGAGTATGTATTTTTTTAAAATACGAATAACATTATCCTGATGAAATGGGGTGAAATAGACACACAAGAATAAAAATAAAGATGGAGGTGATAATCTATATAATTCAGAGAGATTGAGGAAGTGACATAATTACCTTCACAATTATATTGTTGCTTTGCTTTAAGTTAGTTAAGTAAAAAAAACAAAAGAGAACGGGGTCCCGTTAAAAATGATGAACTCCGAAACTTATTATTATCATCATTCTCTCCGTTTATATTATTGATATTATTTTCGTAATAATATTTTAATTTGTTATTTTTGTTACTAGTATTATTATTATTATTATTATTGTTAATATTATTATATCATTATTATTATTACTATTATTTTAAATATCAGTAAGGTCATAATCATTACTAATAAGCAGCTTGTACTGTACACTTATCAAGCTTATCTTTACTCCAACCAGCTTAGCGCCAAATGATCTGAAATGATACCTTTAACGTAAGTAAGATTTTTTTTTACCCCAAAACCAAATTCTTTATCTCCCCACATTTTCTTTTCTTTTGGGGGCTCATTTATTTGGTAAATGTGTCTCGATTTCACAGTCATGCACTCTAGACGAAGAAACTCCTACGATGTATAAAAGTACATACACTCAGTAGGGTGAGTTGACCGACTTTGTAAATTAGAGGCTACCGAACTAGATCTAGTCGACATCTGGTTTGTTTCAAAGGACGATCTATGCCCGTCTCTTCATACGTCCAATGTTTCTATAAATGTCTTGACTCTACCATCTATGCACGTCTCTTCATACTTCCAATGTTTCTATAAACTCTATACACGTCTTGACTCTTCGATCTATGCACTTTTCTTCATACGTTCAATGTTTCTATAAACTCTATAAACGCAAGCCTCTTCATACGTCCAATGTTTCTTTAAATGTATTGACTCTACTATCTATGCACGTCTCTTCATACGTCCAGTGTTTCTATACATGTCTTGACTATACGATCTATGCACGTCTCTTCATACGTCCAATGTTTCTGTAAATGTCTTGACTTGACTCTACGATATATGCACGTCTCTTCATACGTCCAATGTTTCTATAAACTCTATACACGTCTTGACTCTTCATACGTCCAATGTTTCTTTAAATGTCTTGACTCTACTATCTATGCATGTCTCTTCATACGTCCAATGTTTCTATACATGTCTTGACTCTACTATCTATGCACGTCTCTTCATACGTCCAATGTTTCTATACATGTCTTGACTATACTATCTATGCACGTCTCTTCATACGTGCAATGTTTCTATAAACTCTATACACGTCTTGACTCTACGACCTATGCACGTCTCTTCATACGTCCAGTGTTTCTATACATGTCTTGACTCTACTATCTATGCACGTCTTTTCATACGTCCAATGTTTCTGTAAATGTCTTGACTTGACTCTACGATCTATGCACGTCTCTTTACAAGTCCAGTGTTTCTATAAACGTCTTGACTCTACGATCTATGCACGCAAACGCAAGAATGTAGATAATAGTTTTACCCGATTCGTTAGTTGAATTCTGCAGAATTTATTTTAGGTTTAGAACTAACATCTAGATCAAGACTCTAACGAAATGACTTACAGCTAGAAACCTGTCTAAATGATATAGATTTAGACCTTGAGATAAAAAAAAATATCTGCATCTAGAGTCTGTATTAGGCCTAGATTTAACTAATTTCGGGCGTCATTTTTCTTTTCTATTAGCCATTGGGACAGACTCTGCGTGTCACGTGATGCAGTTTTTGAAGGTTTTCTTTTTTCTCGCCAGGTTTAATGAGTGTCTGTAACGCCGACACAGTCTGTTAATATATAAACTTTACAACCAAAACTATGAATTTAGTTTTGCACTTTTAGTTACCTTAATCTCGTCCTAACATAGTCATATGTTTTCGTTATATTAAGTAACGTAGTCACTTGAAAAAGTCATTATTTTACATAATAGTATTCCATCTTTCTCTCTCTCTCTCTTTTCTTGTCCCCCCCCCTCTCTCTCTAAAATTTAACTGGAGAAGGTATTAAAAGAAAACGCTGAAGCATTTTTACTTATGAATTTAGATTAAATTGTTTTTTTTTTCTTTTTTTTTCTCGAAGAAAACTGCTTTTATCACATTTTATCTAGATCGTATAGATTAACATGCATCCTTTTGGGATCCCCATTTGCTTTGTAGGTATACTTCAAGTGTTGTGACATTTATCTTAGCATTTAGATCTCTCACCCTCTCTCTCTCTCTCTGTCTCTCTCTGTCTCTCTCTGATTCTGTCTCTATGTCTCTGTCTCCGTCTCTCTCTCTCTCTCTCTCTCTGTCTCTCTCTGTATCTGTCTCTGCGTCTCTGTCTCTCTATCTCTCTGTCTCTGTCTATGTGTTTCTGTCTGTCTCTCTCTCTCTGTCTCTTTTTCTGTGTGTGTGTCTCGCTCTCTTTTAGGTTGTCTCTTCAGCATATCTCTGTCATTGCCTAATTTCCATCCAAACTCAGACACAAAAAAACAGGCTCTCTATCCCCCGATACAATTGTTTTCTACTTAACCCCAGAACCTGAAGTCTCGAGACTAAACTATCGCGTTCCCTTCCCCTTTTCCAACTTCAGTCTGTGTGTCTGTCCTTCTCCCTCTCTCTCTCTCTCTCT